>JASDQU011404907.1:55565-66497 GCA_032191745.1 Picea mariana | reverse complement strand
CCCAGTTGACGGACGGTCATTTTCGCCCATCAACAGATTGTTGGAAAATAAGTGTAGCATTAAGGCAGAATTATAGAGCATTAAGGTAGATAATGAAAATTCACTAAAGGCTAGTAAGGAATGGGAAGAATTAAATGAGATCGTACTCAAGAACATGATAGAAATGAAACATAATAAGAATGTAGGATAGACCTCCAACAAATCTAAGAAATAAATTTCCAATGATGAATCTCATAGAAAAAAAGAACACCTAGTTTTTAGTGACAAAACATAATTGTTGACTGAATAAAGTAGCGAACATGGTTCTGAAAACGATGCTCTACCGAAGAAGACACGTAAAACCAAGAAAATAAATTGATATAAGAATGAATTATCTGGTGAAGTAAAAAACAATATACCTCCCAGTTTTAATGGTGAGTTTGAAGGAGTGGAAGCTTGGATTCTGAATATGGAAAAGTATTTTTAGATTTATAACGATCTAGGAAACTTGAGGGATAGACGGATTGTGTACTAGTTGAATGGTAAAGCTTCTATCTAGTGGAAAGAGGCAAAAATAATCTGAAAAATTAGGACCAATGAGATAAAATCGAAAACATTTAATAAGTACTTCAAACAAAAATACTTAGCAGAAAGATATTTTGAAGAAAAATTTAAGTAGTTTCATGACCTCAAACTAGGACAATCGATTATTGAAGATTTTGTTACCAAGTTTGTAAACCTGATGAGATATACACCCTACCTTAGAGAGGAAAAGGAAAAGGTCCAATATTTTATGAGCTCTTTACCCCAAGCATACAATGATAAGACTGAGTTCCTTAATCCTAAGACAATGGATGAAATAATAAGACACACTAAGTTATGTTACATCAAGTTTAAACAGAGGGTTGAAAGTACAAAAACATGGCAGAATAGGAACAAGGACAACAAGTTTAATCATATTAAGAAACCATTCAAACATTCACGTCATCCATCACACAGTGCCCCAGTTAAGAGAAATAGATTCAATTGTAAAAAACAAAGTGTATCAGTAAAAAATAATAGAAAACATGCATATTTGGTAAAAAAAACAATGAGACCACCACTACAATGTTGGGGTTGCAAAGAACCTCATTTGTACATAGATCGTCCTTTAAACAAAAATAGAAACTTGACAATACATAACATTCAAGATGAAACGAAAGTTAATGATATGGCATGATGTATACATAAAATTAATGAAGCCTTGGCGAATCGATAGACTGATCATCAATCCACCATAGTAGAAATTAAATGTATGATTAATCAAAAATTTGTATCAATTTTAATAGATCCTGGTTCAAGTTTAAATTATGTTTCCCCTACTATAGTAGAATAATGTAAACTAGATAAGGTTAAGCATAGGAAATCTTGGTTAGTAAAGTTAGGTACTGGGATGAAACGAAAGGTTGTAGAGTTGGTTAAAGAATGCATAGAAACCATGGAGGATATGGAAACTAAGGTAGAATTGAACATATTACTATTGGGGTCCTATGATTTACTCATAGGCATGGACTGGATTGAAAAGCATTCAGTTGTTGCAAATTGTTGAAATAAAACTTTTGACTTCTTAGATGAACTTTGACAAGGAAAAACAATCAAGGGAATACCTCGTGGAGTGTTAGTAAGAAACATTTCTTCTTTGCAGTTGAAACAAAATGCAAGAAAGAGTTGTGAAATATATGTTGTACATACAAATAAATACAATGACAAAGTGGTTAAAAGTTTGCTAACCAAAGATACTATTTTACAATAATTTTATGATGTATTTCCAAAAGAAATTCAAAGACTACCTCTTAGAAGGGACATAGATTTTATGATAGATTTAGTACCCAGATCTTCACTGGTATCTAAAGAACCTTACAAAATGAGTGTTCCTGAGGTAACTGAACTAAAAATTCAGCTTCAAGATTTAATAGATAAACAATACATTAGACCAAGTGCATCTCTGTGAGGATCACCAGTCCTATTAATTAAAAAGAAGGATGGAACCTTTAGTTTGTGTATTAATTATAGGAAATTAAATAAAATGACCATAAAAATTAAGTATCATTTACCCCGTATCGATGACTTTTTTGACCAAGTTGGAGAGGCTAAAATATTTTCAAACAAGACCTATGGTCAAGATACCACCAATTTATAATTAAAATGAAAATGTTCATAAGACTAATTTTCAAACCAGGTATGGACACTATGAGTTCGTAATGGTACCCTGTTGGGTTGAATTCTCCTCTCTACCTACTTCTTATTCATACCTAGGTTTAGATCTGATCAGGGTTCCAGCAAAACCCCTCTAAAACTATTAGCCCTCCTGGTAATCCAGAAGGAAACACAACACACAGGGTGTATTGCGTAGTCTCACCCAAGATAGTCTTATGGGTGACTCCAAAGCTTAAGTGTATGCAGTCTAGGGAAGAGTGGGGATATGGGATTCTAATCTATTTCCCCCATACATTCAACATATTTATCCATTCATATTGTTAAGATTCATTCATCTATTAGTTTATGCATGCATTCTAATAGATTTATTGATTCATTCATTCATCCATTAATCATCTAACTACTGACATACGGTAAATCAACAATAAACAACATGCATAACACATTTTTTTAATATGGTTCACACCCTCATGATCTATGTCCACAAAGATCTTTCTTCTTAGGCTCTTTTATTAAGTCCGCTTCATAATATGCCGCTACTTGCACTACATCTTCAATCATACAATCATAAAACAAGTTCCACAACCTCTGTGAGGTGGACGAGATCACACCAGGCTCCTTAACCTGTTCTCTGACCCTAAGAACAATAACCTACTCAACTCTCTACAACTCAACAACTTAGAAAACATAATAGCTTCCAACACTTTGAACCAAAACTAACAATAAACAATCTTCTGACCCTAGACCTAGATCTCCTAGGTGCTTATTTATACTATTTTACAGTCTTATTAGCCATTACATTTCAAAAGCCTAACCTTAACATGGTTAGGTCTTACTTACTCTACACCTTGCATGATTTCCTCCTTTTCATGCAGCCTTTCCTTACACGTGTTTCTCTTCATTCCAGCTATCTTTTTCCAAATTAAGCTTTACTTTCCAAAAATACATTTTTCCTCAAAATCAAACTCCTCCTAATAGGACCCCAATAATTACATGTGGCTCATCTAGAGCCACCTAGGCAATGCACACTCCCTCGACAACCTTTTCTATGCTATGGAACTTCTCTACATGTTCCCTTCGTCTTTCCTATACCTGCGTGACCTTTTCTGTGAGCGCCTCCAATGCTTGCGATGTGATCTCCTCCTGGATCATTGTTGCGCACTCTTTCTATGCTTGCACCATGTTCCTCTTCTCCTCCTCCAATTGCACGATCATCTCCGTTGATTTCTCTTGAAGGGGTTCTATTTGCGTCTGTCTTTCCTTCTTCTATGTATGTGCTTCTTTTAATTCTGCCTACATCTTATTCATATGTTGTGTTCCTCTCAGATGCTTTGTGATACTTATTGTATTATTCCTCTTCCTAAGGTCTTGGATAGTTTCACTTAGTCTTTCTTCTTCCTGGTCCCACTGCTGGACCTGCTCGTCTTCCTCTAGTGCTATCCACAGTTGTGTTTCTCTGTCAAACAATAATGTTGTTACGTTGACTTGTTTTTCCATCTTATCCCTTTGACTTGTAACTTCCTGTTTCCTTTACTCCTTCACCTCCGGGGGAGTCGTTGGTTTGAGATTTTATTTTAATTCCTCTATCTTATGTCGATACTAATCGATTCTTTGTGCAATGAAGTCAATATTATCCTCTACACTTTGCTATGCTACTTGCACCCTCTTCGGGATTTGGTTTTATTCCACTGTCAATCCCTTCTCTATCCTGTTTATGCGTCTTTCTCCTCTTTGTTAAGCCCTAATATTGGCTCATTACCCATTAATTGGGGAATATTACATTAGTAATGTTATTTTATTTATGTCATCTTTATTCCATTAGTTGTAATTATACCTCCTAGTCTCCTATATATACCAAGGAGACATTTTCATTTTTAGGTGTCCTCTCTATTAAGAAATTTTTCTTCCATGATCTCCCCTTTTAAACCATCCATGTTAGTATCTTAGTCTCCTATATATACCAAGGAGAGATTTTCATTTGGAATCATCTTGTACTTGAACATTTATGTGGGGTAAAAAGATTTTGCCCCCTCGAAGAGGCTTATTATATGAAATTCTCTCTTTTTCAAGGCGTTGAGTACTTATTCTGAGGTTTTTCTATGCTATATTGATATTTGATTCTTAACACTCTTCCTTTTCTGCATTCAACTGGTCGCATGTGATCTAGAGCATCTTTATAACCCCTTTTCCCACCTCTAGATTTGTGGCATATGTGCGGGCCCTAGACTATACTTATTGCATGACGTTGGCTTGTAGCCCATATATATCCTTCATTGGTATGTGTGCCATCACCATCTCAAGTTGTTATACTTCCTCCAGGGATTTCTATGTTGTCTCATGATTGAGCCTGATCATTTGGAAAGTTATCATGAATGTTTACCTACCTTGGATGACAAACTACACAGTCTGTTCACTGTCTTTCTGTGCAGGTGGTCTATGTGCCTTCTCCTGTTGTTGCGCGATAGCATGTGATTATGCCTGGCCCCATAGATTTTGTATGTTTTAATGGACCTATATGATTTTGGCCATAATTTCTTCCCATTGTGCCTCTGTAGTTCTGACTACTTCTTCACTCATGTCTTGGACCTTGTCCATGACAAGATCTACATCATCCCAAGTTAGGGTGATGTCTGGATCCTCTGTTTCATACCTTCTCTTTTTGCACACATATTTTCCTTGTGAGGGCTTCCTTGTCGTTTATGAGGGTTGCACATCTCTCTTTGTTGCTTGGCCTCTTTCCTCTTGAGCTTGTACCATCTCCTTTTTCCCCGTATGAGACCTACTTCCTGTTCTTTCTAATGTGTGCACTCTCCTCATCCTTTTTGGTACCCTGCTCCTCCCACTTGGTTGGGCTCGCACTGTTGTTGTTCCGGTATTATCCGTCAGACTGCTTGTTTGGGCTAATGAGCCTACTTTTGTCATTTCCTTGGGCTTGGAGGACTGCATCATGCCTGTCCTTGTCATTGATTTTTCTATTGGAAGCTACCATTGCGTAGGCCAATCCTTGATAATCCAATCCATTTCTTCCCTTGTGACACAATATTACATCTTTAACCATGCCTTTTTTGGATCCCATGTGGCTTGGATCCATATGTGATGTCAAGATGCCTTGAATTTAGTTATCCCCTTTGTATCATGTGCGACGTCCATAAGTATGCACCATACGCTTGTTGTGTTTTGCTGGATTTCTTCTAACAACAAGGAAAACATAGCGTTGTTTTCCTATTGCGTATTGTTATATTTTTATTTCCAGAGAGACTCATACCTATCCACATAGCACTTTCCTATCTTTTCCAGGAATGGTGAGAACTTGGGCTCATGCCACCCTACCAGAGCTATCAATATTATCAACCAGGAGTAATGGAACTCGGTTCCATTGTCCTACGCTTTGTGACAATCAAGTAGGAATTGGTTCAGTAGGAAAAATGCCCAGCTAAAAATCATCCCCTTCACACACTGCACACCCATTGCGATAAATCCTATTGGTGCTTCCTCTCTCCAAAATTTTCTTAGAAGCTTGCATTCCATTAGTTTAATTTTGAATATTGTTTCATTGTCATTGATCTCTTTGATTATGATCCCTTTGTTTCCCTAGTCATGTCGAACTATGCATTCACCTATTTTCTAGTTCTTTCTCGCACGATTTTTTATCCAGATACTCTTCTGGTTGTGCGCCAATTGTGGGAAATCCTATTATCTTGGAAATTAATGCCACGTCAATCTGCATTAATCTTTCCATTCGAAGGATGCCTCCATGGACCCCAGCGACCAATTTTTTTATGCACAGACTGACATTCTTATCGCGCCCAAAATGCAGTATGTCCAAGAGATTCATAATCCATGAGTTATATAGCCCAGTAACCCACTACACAGACTATAACACTAGTCTTCCTAGTGGTCCAATCTCCCCAGTGTTGATCAAATAGTTTTCCTCGGCCAATTCTGTAAATTTGATCATGTCATGCATGTCATGATCTGCATATCTAAACTTTGGTACCTTCCCCAGCATGCCATTGAAAGTGAGGACTGCTTCTGGAGGAAATGGAAGGGTATTTTCCATATTGTCAAGGGTATTTCTTTTATTCCCTACAACAGATGTTTTTGCCTTTTCTTCTTATGCACCCTCTTCTTCCCCTATTGACTCTAGCCAGTCGGTTATGTCCTCGACTAGTAATTATTATTATGTATGGGACTGTTGTAATCCCACTGTGTCATCTGGTCTTGCAGGTGCCTCGAGGTTAGGCTTTGAAACCCCGTTTCTAGCCCTAGAGATATGCCCTATCTCTCCTTGCTGAGTTGTAGGGAGCTCTTCCTCAAGCTCCATCGGGCTAATAAATTTTGGGTCCGAGGTGGTCACATCCTTGAGATTGACTATATTATCTGGATGCTACATCCTCTCTTTGCACCTTTGGCTCTGTCGATTGATCAAGACCAATAGTCTTGGCGACCTAAACTTCAACGGAGTCATCCTTTGAAACTATCATAACTTGGTTTTCTACTTTGTCAATTGGTAACTAGGGCACGGGTTCTTTTTCTCGCTTTGAGCTCAAAATTTGCTAAGTATTGAATAACTATATGCTTTCCTTCTTTTAGAGATCAGGTCAGGTTCACCTTTTAATTTTTTCATGCATTTGCGCTGACTTCAATTTTTACTGCATGTGGTCTTTTGAAATCTCTTGTGGTAATTTTTGCACGTGACTTTTTTCAGTGTTTTTGTATTTTCATTATTTTCTACTTATGTATTTCTTTTTCTTTATTTTTCTCCTTTTTATTGATTTTTGTCATGTTCTGCCCTATCTTATACTATAGTACGCTATGTACATGATTTCTTATTGCATTGTAACTGTTAATTGTTAGGGGGTCGACTATCCATATACAATTTCAATCAAATCCCATTGATCATTCCTTTAAGTTTTGTTCTTTATAGATCCTTTAGCAATACATGTCCCTCATTTGTGACAGTATTTACTTCATATATACCAATCCAATGCATTCTAAATTTCCCACGATGTTGGAAAAATTTATTGTTATATAGCAAGACTAAGTCTCCTTCCTTGAGATGTTTCCTCTTTATATGTCTGTCATGCCAAGGTTTATCTCTGAATTTATTTACTTCTTGGTGAAATCCTAATAAAATCCTATCCTCTTCCATTTGCATGAGTGGATTCAACCTTTCCTTTACTATGCCTCTTTCTGTCATATTGGTAATTGTCTCTACGCTCAGACTGGGTACTATAAATTCTAATGGCACCATTACTTCCTACGCATACACAAATATGAATGGTGTATGTCCTATCAGTTTCTTACATGTGGTCCTGTATACCCATTGTTGGCACAGGGGCAGACCCAGGGTTCAACGCTTCAACAATGCACCAACAAAAACCTAACTATCGACCCTTTCGGCAACACCTGCGAAGCAGATGAAGTCTCACTCGAGGTAGAGGTAGGGGTGGTTACAAGACTCAGATGTATGCAACCTAGTTGGGAAACAGATCTGTGATCACAACCCCTTAATAAAGCACTTAGCCGTTGTCATTCATTAGTACTTAGCCTTTGTCTACAGCATAGATAAACACTAATTACAACACATCGCAATATTCAACAAGATTCGACACATTCAAGCACTAAGCACATCAACATAGATCAGATCTAGCATCTTATTCACATCATTAGGAACTAAGCTAACATATTCATCTAAGAATACATCATTTCACTAAGAATTAACCATATGAACCACAAAACAACCATAATGCACAAAGCAACCACAACACATGATATACATGGTTCACCCCCAGCCTAGGGCTACGTCCACCAACTCGTGTTCTCTTTATTGTCTTCTGTCAATCATCTACATGCATAGAGCCACAAGGTCCTACTCTGCATAGGACAGGAGATCTTCATGCACTCTATGAGATCCTCCCTCCCCGAGTTAAGTTATAGCACAAATACCTACAAAATCCTCTTACATCCACTTGCACTTAGCTCAGCAAGTATCCAACACAACATGCATAAAGAATTCACAACTATTACTTGCACTTAGCACAACATCACACAGATGCCTATTTTCTCCTCTCTTACATTGCCTAGACATCTATTTATACATTAAAAAAGGGCCTAGACATTGTTAAACCCATAGGTCGACATCCCCATACCTGTTACATAATCCCAACACCCAAAAATCCCTAAACAAGGGGTCGGAATCCTGCAATCTCTACTTCGACTTGCACTTCGCATTTGACATCTTATTGAAGTCCCAAAATAGGTCAAACCTGACCAAGAATCTCCAAAACTTGGTCAAGGGCCAACAAGCCCCCAACACTCACCTGTGACTCATCCCAAGTCACTCTAATATGGGTAGCTCTGCCTTAGAAGCCTCGAGCCTGGCTCGAGCTACTTCGACCTCCTGCTTCACCAAGGCCTCTTGTTCGGAGAACTCTTGAATAATTTTCTCGTTCACAGGTCCCTCTAAGCGTTGGTATACTGAAGTGACTACTTGTTCCATCTCTGATCCTCATCCTTCAATATCCTCAAACAATTGGTAAGCTTCATCCTCAACTGGTTGGAGCCTCTGAGTCACTTCCATGACTTGTCTCTGTATGGTGTGGACCTGCAGTTGAGCAGTGCATTGTTCCTGGGATCTTTTCATTCTTTCAATTACTGACAAGAGGTTCAACTGTGCCTGTATTGTCAT
Source organism: Picea mariana (assembly GCA_032191745.1). NCBI lineage: Eukaryota > Viridiplantae > Streptophyta > Pinopsida > Pinales > Pinaceae > Picea > Picea mariana. The sequence continues at coordinate 57,631 of JASDQU011404907.1, read as the reverse complement.
ATCTTGTTGCTTTGCCTCCTGGAGCTATGACTACAGTGTCTTCAATTTAGGGTCCTCAATAAGTCTCTCATAATTCTGTGCACTTCTACTGCTAAGTTGTTTACATTCCAAAGCTAATTCTCTAATCCTCTCAACTGTGCTCTGGGCAGTGGATTCTCTTTGGTCTCACACATCCTGTGGAGTACTTGGTACTATTTGTAGCTCTAGCTCTACTATACTCTGTTGAAGCTATTGGATGGCTTCAGCAAGCTTCACTACTTGATGCTCCACTAGGTCTTCATCCTTTTTCTCTAATCTCATCATAGAGAGAAGTTCTCTGCTGACTACTTCTTTTAATCCAACCTTCTCCACAAGAAGTCATTCTTTCTCATGCTATATCTGCGCTTTCTCCTCTTTGAACTTTTCTTGGAGGTCATCCTTCTCATGCTGTGCAACTCAGCGTTGTTGTATCACTTCCTCTTGTGCTTTCTTCAGGGCCACTGTGGCCTATATTGTTTCTTCTTGTGCACAATGAAGGCAAGCTTTAGTCGCATCAACTAGTCTATGGAGTTGGGTAGGCTCATATCCCAACTCTGGTTCTTCTGATGGTGGGGGCATAATGGACACTGTGCGGTTGGAGTGAAGGGCTTGTCGTACCCCTCTCAACTCTGCTTCAAGAATTTCATACATTGTCTCTTTCTTGGCTTCATTTCTCTGAAAAATATCTTCTAAGGCATCTGAAATAGCTATGATGATGAATTCGAAGTCATCAAGCATAAGAACAGTTTGCAGCTTGGTCTTACTAGCTTTTGACTTCTTCTGTGATGTGGGTTTCATGGGAGAAACCTTTCTTTTGTTAGATGATTATGCGTCATCAGGGGGATTCTGTGGCGGTGTTACATCACCTTGCTTCTTCTGATCTTCTTTTCCACTGTTCTCTTCTTTATCTACTTCGTCATCACCAATTCCTCAAGGTTATTCTGAAGCAGTTTCTTCTGATGCACTGCTTAGCTACTGGACCTCTTATGTATTCTTCCTTCTGCTAGTTCTAGGTGTATCATGCCCTTCATGAATGAAAACCGGGATTCCGTAGTTTGAGATAAAATAGTTTTGCAGGTTCGACAAGGATAAGGAGCTATATAGTCCATTCCTTAGTTATTTCTTCTAGGTCCTCCTCTGTGAGTTTGTAATAACTCTGCAATACTTCTTTGTGTACGTCTCTGGGTGCAATGATGTATATAAAATGTCTATCTGCATGGAACTTCACAAATGACCTAAACCTGTGCAGGGTGTTCAGCATTATACGAGGGATAGCCTCAATATCCCTCTTTAACTACACGTAGTAGGTGTGGAACACCGCATTTGACTACCATTTTTTTCCCATATCGCTTGAATACCTTCCGGACTAGATTACTAGAAATCAACTGGCAAGCGAGGCGTACTACACCATTCTAGATAGAGGATACCTTGTAGCCTCGATTACCCTTCTCCACATCATCGTATGTATCTTTAATCTTATGTGCCAAGGCGCAATATGCAACCTTTCTAGGGTAAAAGACTTGTGGGTCTGGTCTCTACATGCTCAATCCGGTGATCCGATGGATCAACTCTGGGTCGATGGTGATGCATCTGTCTAGCCATAGGTAGCCTCCATGGAAGCTTGACAACAGGATATTAATGCACACGTTAACCTCCTGGTGCCTTCCAAAATGGGGTATTTTCATCACGTTCAGAATAGTGGACTGTGTGAGGTTCATAGTCCATGGTTGGGGGATTATCCTTGACTTCTTCCCCTTCGTCCTAGTCAAATAATTGTGAGGGGAAAGCATGTTGAATTTCTTGTGATCCCCTAGGTTGAATTCAATGATCTTTAGTGTCATGATCTTATTCGACTGAGGCTTTCATGTGCGTATCCCCATCGGGAGGTACGTAGTGACCAAGGTGTAGTTGAAGTCCCTAGGGACACTGTCGTGATTCATCGCGCCGACCAGAGGAGAGATGTAATCGAGCAAGATGGATGGGATTAAATTGACATTTTCCAAGTCATCTCAATGCTTGGTTCTTTTCTCGGTCGTAGCTCAGGATGG
>JASDQU011404907.1:32984-49403 GCA_032191745.1 Picea mariana | reverse complement strand
AATGGTTATATTGCTCTACCATGGCGAAGTGCCAATTTGAGATGCTCTAATATTCTAGTGAATTTCAAATTATGGAGACCTTCCTTTTGAAAAGTCTTCTCTAGAACTTTCTGTAATTTCTCTAACTTTTCTTTCTTCTTGCTAATCTTTCTATCCTTCTTCCTTGTGATCTGCGTCTCAATATTCCTCTTTCCATTCTGATTCTTATCTCCTCTTGGCATAGTAACTTCACGATGGTGATGGTCTTTACTAGGTTTCAATGGAAATACTTCTTCTCTGTCTAGGGTAGGTTCTCTACTCTTTTGTACACACAGGTGTTTCAAATCTTCTTGTGTTCTTTCAACTTTGACATTCGTATTTCTGGGCCTCAGTAGCTTCGACTAGTTTTCTCGTTCTTCCAGTAAGTGTGCTATTCTCTTAGCCATGAAGGCTTTTAGTTCTTTTTTTTTCTGTTCTAGAGCTTCCTCTTCTTTTCTTTGGGTCTGATATTTCTCAATCCATGTTTTTCCTAGTAGTATAGCAAATGGAGCGTTATTCTCAATAAATTTAACAACCCCAAATTCTTCTTATGTCAAAGTGCCATGAGCACTCATAGATGTCTGGGTAAGCCTTCCACGTAGGGTTATCAACTTTCCTCTAAATAATCCTATTCCTCCCAATGAAGGAATCATAGAAGGATTTCCTAAAATTTCCCAAGTTCTTTCTGTCTAATATTCACCCGCGTTTCCTCATCTAGGACACAGTCTATGCCGAAGTCTCTTATTCTTGTTTCTATGCACTCTTTCTCTTTGAATATCTCTAATAAGTTGTTATTTCTGTGATCATTCAGGGTTTCTTTCATTTGTAGTAATACAGTCTCTGATTCTCTCTGGGGTTCTTCCATGGTCTTAGTTTCTTGGCCTTCCTCATGGTTTTCTTGTCTCATATTCATTCTTTCAACCTTATCAATCATTCTAGGGAAATCTAGAACATCATGGTCCATATATTTACAACAAATACAACTAGGTATTCTACCAAGGCATTCCTTAGTAAGGTGTCCTGGTGTTCTGCAACTATAACAAAGAATTAATCCTCTCTTTCACTTAAATGGTCCCCAAACTTTCTTGTATTGCGCACTAGGACCATTGTGGCTAACATGCAGAAAATTCTTCCTAAGATCCTACATCCATTTGCTAGTCCAAACATTCTTTCTATGCATAGGAATAACATATCTTTCATTATTTCTATCAAATCTACTCATATCAAAGATACCTAAATCCATACTTTCAAGAAAAAGAAAAAATCCACTTATCTTACCTTTAACAAAGAACATAGCTTTCAGATCTTACCTCTTTAATAAAAAAATGTCACTTTACCTTTATCAGAGCACAAATCTTTCAAATCTTACCTCTTTTCTTCAAATCTGCCTCCTCTCTTAGTACAGAACTGTGCTAAAAGCAACAGATCTACGCATAGATATTTCATTCTTTTCCTCAGTTCCCAACAATCACAATTTCATTTCCCAGAAACAGAACCATTTTTTGGCACTAGGGAAGACCCAGGGTTCAATGCTTCAAAAATGCACCAAAAAAACCCTAACTACCAGCCCTTTCGACAACACCTGTGAAGAAGATGAAGTCTCACCCGAGGTAGAGGTAGGGGTGGTTACAGGACTCAGATGTTTGCAACCTAGCTGGGACACAGATCTATGATCACAACACCTTAATAGATCACTTAGCGGTTTTCATTCATTAGTACTTAGCGTTCATCTACAGTGAAGATAAACCCTAATTACATTGCAGTGCAGTATTCAACAAGATTCGACACATTCAAGCACTAAGCAAATCAACATAGATCAGATCTAGCATATTATTCACATCATAACCCACTAAGCTATCATATTCATCTAAGAATACATCATTGCACTAAGCATTAACCATATGAAACACAAAGAAACCATAATGCACAAAAAAACCACAACACAGGATATACGTGGTTCACCCCCAGCCTGGGGATACGTCCACCAACTCTTCTTCTCTTTATTGTCTTATGTCAATCATCTACATGCACAGAGCCACAAGGTCCTACTCCACATAGGACAGGAGATTTATGTGCACTCCACGAGATCATCCCTCCCAGAGTTAGGTTATAGCACAAATCCCTACACAAACCTCTTACATCCACTTGCACTAATCTCAGCAAGTATCCAACACAACATGCATAAAGAATTCACAACTATTACTTGCACTTAGCACAACATCACATAGATGCTTATTTTCTCCTCTCTTACATTGCCTAGACATCTATTTATACATTAAAAAAGGGCCTAGACATGGGTAAAGCCATGGTTCGACATCCCCATACCCGTTACATAATCCCAACACCCAAAAATCCCTAAACAAGGGGTCAAGATCCCGCGATCTCCGCTTCGACTTGCGCTCCGCCTTCAACAACCTGTCAAAGTCCCAAAATAGGTCAAACCTGACGAAGGATCTACAAAACTTGGTCAAGGGCCAACACCGATAATACTGATGGTATTTTTAAGTCCCAATCATCCTTGTTGACATTACATATATTTGTGAGAGCATTCTCCAAGATCTTATTGAAATCTTCTACTATTCCATTTTCCTAAGGATGGTATGGTGTACTCTTCTGGTGGTAGAATTCAAACTCCTCATTCATAGCCTTGATATTATTTTTGATCAAGTGAGTAGCTTGGTCACTTATCAAAATTCTTGGACATCGAAATCTGGTAATCACTTGCTCAAACAAGAAGTGTGTTGTTGTCTCTGTGCTGTAATCTTTGACTAGTGTTGTTTCTTCCCATCTTGTTAAGTATTATGTTGCAGTAATGATATATCTTTCTCCTGACCTTTTTGTTGGTGGGTATATTGGCCCAACAAAGTCTATTTCTGATTTTTCAAATACCTGCAAAGCTACTTGTGGTTTCAGAGGCATCTCATCCCTTCTGTTAGTTTTTCCAACCCTCTGACAGACATCACATGTCTGACAATATTCCTTGGCATCTCTATGTACTGTTCACCACCATATTCATGCATGCAATACCTTCTTCATGGTATCTTTTACTGCATAAGTTTCTCGAGCTATTCCCTCATGAGCTTCTTCCAAAATTTCGGGCCTTTCATGCTCTAATACACACCTTCATAAAATGTTATCAGAACCCATTTTATATAAGTTTCTTGCAATCAGTTGATAGTCTGCAACTCTGACTACCATATTTTTGGTGTTCTCATGTTCAAATGAGAAGGTTACTATAAAATTCTCTTGTAATTTTGACCATTCTATAGTACCCTTACGCATATCTAGGTCTACATACCCATTTTCCGGAATTCCTTCCAATGTATGGATGAAGTGATGAGGCCATTCTTCTGGTGGTATCATCCTCCATTTAATTCTATACTTCTCCAAGTGTTCTGTTGTTGTTTCTTTCCCATCATACCTTTGGATTTTATTGCTGCCTTGTTCTACATCGAATCTAGTGCGTAGTAACTATTGAGATTGGTACTAGTCTTGAATTGTTTCTTTATGCACAACCCACCATCTTGCAGGTGTATCCTTGAGTGAAATATCTAGGGATAAGAGTATCTGATTTTATGACACTTGTTCTTCATACTATATGATGAATTATTCTAAATAATTTACACCATGGAAACTGAGAGGTTCCCTTATCTCTGTACCGACCCATCTTACTGCGTAGTCTATTCTTCTACATCTTCTCATGTAAACTGCACATAATCATTGATGCCAGTTATCTATCCCTTTATCTGAGTCAAAAGCTTATGATGTGATGCTTCTCTAGCTAATTAACCCATCTACATTTGGGTTAATATAATCTTCTTCGTGTGCGGTATCTCTGTACAATTTGTTTCCTCTAGATCTAGACAGGTGGGTTCTACAAACCTTTCTCCTTCTTATGGATCTAGTGGTGCAATGAATCTATATTCTCTGGATTCAAATGTCATTTTCCTTGTATTCAAATTAATTATGTCTTGTTTATCAAATTCCCAATCCAATCCAAGCAATCTTGGATATGGTGTTGTGCCATCTACTATCTCTACTACTTCAAAATCCTCCTTAGTGCACACTCCATCCAAATCTACTATGACACCTTTTATCCTTCCAATCGATATAACTATGTGTTTATTTGATAATTTCAACTAAACATGTGAGTATCCTAGTGTGGGATATCCCATACACTTCCATGTCTTCTTAGGTAAAAAATTTACTTCATAACCTAATTCTAGTATAATATCCCCCATATTGAAATCTCCAATGTTGGAATTCAGTCTGAATTCTCTGCTTGTCCTCCTTCTTGTATGGAGGTTATTGATTGTTTTTTTCTCTAACTTCCCCTCCACCTCTGTGTTACATATTTATAGAATATTTTGCAAAACTTTAACAGAGGATGGCTCATTCAATATCTTAACAAAGGATTGAAGAAAATTCTTTATGGTACTTACATTCCCTGTAGGTTGTGCTTCATTGGTGTGGTCTATTGATGAAGACATATCGTACATAGGAGAGTTTTGATTCTGCTACACAACTGATTTAGACGTAGTTTTCTTCTTGAGAAACTCTTGTCTGGCCTCCTTTAATGTTTCCTTTTCTTTCTACGCATCAAACCACTTTGGTGGTTTTGTATTCTTCTTCACCCATTGACGTTGTGATGGATCTATTCTTATTGTGTCAGCTCCTATATTGGCTCCTATGCACATGAATATGTTGATGTTTCTTCCATCATCCCTTACTTATGTGGAGATCCAATGAACATTATGATTTTTCTAGTTCCTCTTTTCTTGAATTTTTCCCAAAAGTGTTGGGCATTCCTTTGTATCATGGCTTATTGCACGATAGTACGTACATGTCGCGGGTGGAAGTGGACAATGCCTTGCATAATTTCATGGTTGTTGGTAGTTGTGGCACACTACTGGACCTCTTCCTCTTCCAAATCCTCCTCTACCTCATCCTCTGCCTCTGTATCCATTTTGATCTCCTCATGGTGCGTTGTACTAAGGAACTTGATTATACTGTGTGGGGTTATAATATGGTTGCACGTTATTATATTGTGGTTGTGCAATGTTATATTGTTTCTATGCAATGTTGTATGGAGGTGGTCCCTGGTTAAACCGAGGTGCAACTTTCCTTGTCATCATTTTTTCCTACACCCTATAGGTATCTGAATTTGTTTCCCTCATCATCTCAATTGTCCTACAATCTTTATCATCATGGCCCACTAACTTGCAAAAATTTCAATATGAGCTATTGGGTACTATCTTGTACTTCTGCATCATTAGATAATGATATGGATTATGCCCATTGTTGGTGTATAAATATGTTCAATATATATCTTACACTCATTTAAATATCAATACAGGATTCATAATCAAAAGAGTTGTTACACTATATGTGTCAAGAACAGGTAACCTACCTAAGTCTATTGCGTATAGGATATAATTAATAACATAAAAGAATTTGTTTCGAAGATTTCTAAATACTTCAAACACCCTTGAACTTAGAAGAGAAAATTGATAATGAAACTTAAACAAACAACCAATCAAAGATATTCTATCCTAGAGAAACAAGTCTGTTCATTTACTGCTCATGAATTAAAGGGATGAAATTAAGAAGCTTGTCTCCTGTAGCAATCAAAACAGTAAATAACAATCAACTCCAATCACTCTTGAAATCAAAATCAACTCCAGCTTCATGTAATTCAAACAAACCAGTACAAGGAATATTTAGTATAACTGAGAGACTTCTTTGCGGAGCATGAAGATGAGGTATAAAGTCTTCTGGTTCCTTGATGTACTAAATTTACTGCAATCATAAACTCAAGATATCAGTCCCACACTTCAAATAATTAAATGGCCATCTCCAAAATATGAGAATGAAATATCTATTTGATCTAGCTCCTGATCATTCACACCAATCCAAAAATGATTAACTCAATGTTGAACTCTGAAAATAAATTAAAGATCATTAACACACACACACACACTGCTGTAAAATATTCACACAAACACATAGAATGTATACAGGGAGGTTTACCTTACTTGGTGCGATGGGCCCTTGCCGAACCAACAAGGAACATCTTAAGAAAGTAACAGACCAAAGCGTTTCACTCACATTCATGAATTGACATAAAAGATCTTTTGCATTAATTCAACTAGTAAATTGGATCAACAGTTCTTTACTTCATACATAAAAATGATATGTACCGTTGGGTTCTAATAGCATACTTCGTTACATTCCTTACTATCCACACACGCTATCACCTATACAACATCTATAGATAATCATTAAACAGTATGAGAGATTTTACAATTGATATTTACATCGAATTTCTAGGAATCGACTCCATCCTCATGACATGAAGTGCATGAGCGATGGAGTCTCTCGTAATCTGGAAAAAATATTTGGGAGATTTTTTTCAACTACCTTCTCGAAATATTCACCATCATACTGGTCCAATTGGTGCATTCTAGAAACAAAGGTTTTTGTTCCGGAATACACATAGTCGCGAATCTGAGTATCGGAATGGGCACGGAGCAGATAGTACCGGAATAGCGCATGACTTGGTACTGGAATAGATTTGGAGTAGATGGTACCGGATAAAAATTGCCTTGGGTACCATAATGGATTTGGTACAGGATTGCATGATGACTGGTAGTACTGGAATGGAACAAGTACCGGATAGGTTGCTCATAAGTCAAACTATTAGGACTATACAAAATAAAACACTTTAATCGAATTATTTCAATAAAGTTAAACAAGCATGCTTCAAATCATCAATTACCTCTTGTGAACATGAACAAGGCTATTAGGTATGTGTTTGAGAGGAAATAGTCAAATATAGGCTTATAAAAGAGGCAAAAAGGCTTGGATACAAGGTAAGATAGGGCATTATACATGTCAAAACAAGGACTCAACATTTCCCCCATGCTGAAGGTGTTGCATGTCCTCATGCAACGTTATCAAAAACGGATACCCAAAAAACTTTCTGAAAAATTGGATCTTCCTCTGTCATTTCTCAAGTTGTAGGATGTTGAAACCAAAAGCCTCACTTCTTAATTTCTTCTTAATTAACCTAGTGTACTGGATCAATCGCAAGAACTTGTTGAGTTTGGCAGAGACCTCTACATGTTTTTCTTTCAATTGTGCATTTTATGCCTTGATATGTCTGTCCAATACATTGTATTCCTCAACTTCTTGCTTTAGCCTTTGAACCTTTGATATCAATCCTTGTTTATTCAGAGACTTGTCTGGACTAGATGTGATTGCCTCCTTAGTTATCTCTTCTCGAGCTTTATTTTCTTTCCTCAAACCCCTCAAAGTCTCTGTTACCAATCCTTCTATCTCACTTACTGTTACCAACCATTCTACTTCACTCACTATATCTCCACAACCACTTCCTTTCTCTGGAGAACTCGAAATATCCATGGGTTCCTTCTGAAGAGACGATATATTTGGAACTATCATCTGCTTCGCCATGCTTCTGGTCGTCCTCTATATGGGAGGCAGGGCCTCTTTAGACTTGCTGATAGGGGTAGTAATTTCCTCAAATATCTTCCTTTTCTTAATATTAACACCGGTTGTATGCCTGGACACCTGTTTCTCCTATGTTGATTTGATTTTTATCTCGAGGCCTTGAGTTGTGAATTTTGGAGTTTGCTTCTGCTGGCCAGCCCGTATTTCTACCTGGAAGATTGAGGCGTAGGTTCTGGAATTTGTGCCTTCTCCCTTTCGATCATCTTTTTATTTCTGCTTGTCACCTTAGCAGTTTCTTTCAATTCACCAACCAGTTTCTGGGAAGACCAAGTAACTTCAGAAGTATTTTTCAATTCTTTAGGGCATTTCAGAGGGGGTTTGATAGTTGCCTCATGTAAAATATCATGTTGATCTATCTCCTCCTTCTTTCATTTCTTACTTTGTGATAGTTGGTCTTTAGGAAGCAGGACTACGCTAGATTCTTTAAACTGTGAAGACTTTCTCTTGTTTTGTAAGTTGAGGTCAGGGGTCTTCTCTACTTGGCTAGCTGGTTCTAATGACACCTCCATGATTGCTTCAAGAATGTTTTCTCCTAGCTCAGAGTCTTCCTTTTTATCCTTTTGAATCAAGGTAGGACTTATTTTATGGGATTGGGTGGCTTTCCTCTTCCTCGATATAGTAGGTTCCCCTACGACAGACTTTTCTGTCACTGATTTCCCAATGGGCTGAGATGAGATGAGCATAATAGTGTCTTATTTTCCTCCTGATGCCTTCCTTCTATCTTTCTTTACCCGCTTTCTTGAACCCTCAATGTGTATCCCTGTCTCCTGTGTTTCAACAGTTTTGGATATTCTTTCTTAAGCAAAATTATGTTGGAGTAATTGCTTCCAACTACCACCTTGTGTCCTCAAAGCATGAACAACCAAAAGTTTTATTAAACCATGGTGATGAAGGCTAGTCTCAGGCTTCTTGGAAACTGACCTCACTCCTCTCACCATATTCTTTAAACTCATCCATAGGAAGTGAGGGAAATCAATTTGTGGTCCTCCCTCGAAATGTGATAAAAGCTTCAAATGATAAATGAAGGTTATCGCATACCTTCCTTCACAGGTGAGGAATTTCTACAAACTTAGGAGCATCATACAATATTCCTCTTTGACATAGCTTCGAGGGACTCCCTTGGTCCAATCAGGATCTTGGTGTTCTGGCTTGAGGAATTTCTGACAGAGTTTCCTGTCAACAATCACCCTCTTGAAGTATTTTTCTCCAGCCATGGGGAGGCTCGTAACTTCTACTATAGTGGATTCTGTAACTGTTAGCTTCATGTCTCCAAACTAGACACTTTCTCCATCATATGTCTGTTCGAAGGCAAGAGAAATCCCCTCATGATGGCCTTTAAACTTCTCCAAAAATAGCACCCACCCTGTATGTTCATATTTTTCCTTACAAGCCTTATATTCTGTTGTTTCCCTATACAAATGAAATATGGGTTCATGCCTGTCGACCCCCATTCTAGCTTAAACAATTATCTCAAGTGGATGAGGCATGGACAGAGGATAGATGGTTGAGTATCGGATAAACATAGACTGTGATAGAGTACCGGATGGGGAAAAACATGCAAGGGATACGAAGGCACGGGATGTTTGTAGATGGTGTAACAACAATGATAAATAATGCTCATCTGGATGGCAGAGCCATCCATAGGAGAGTTTATAAATGGAAGTGTATATTACAACGGTCACATCGATAGTCATGATGATATGGTGAGGCAAGTCAGATCCTCTAACAACTTACTGACTCGTGGAAAATTGACGTTAGGCTATATTCACAGAAGGGTGTGGTCGTTATGTTCGGGACTCGTGAGTGTAAAATAAGCTGGGATCATTATTTGATATGCTTAGAGATGTGGTTTGTGTCACTTCATATAGTACGTGATTGAATCATAAGTTTATGGGGTTTATTTACCGAATAGATAGAATGAGTATGAGTTTGTTCCAGTGAGGGACATAGTGACCTTGCACTCTTGATATTCGGGGAATAAGGACATCTTCTTCTTACGGAAATGTGGTCGAGTCTTTTATAAAAGTTTGTGAGAGGGAATATATCATGATCAGAGAGAAAACAGATGTTTTAAATGCATATTTAGTCTAATTCCTTTTAATAAAATGAAAAGAAATGTTGAATCTGTATGTCCTAGCGCTAATAATTGAGCAACAACTTGAAAGTATGATGAGAGTTACTAGTCACGTCCTTACCAGTACTGGATCATCGGTGTGCAAATTTGACAATAGTACATGATCATCTAAGTATCAGATTACCTAAGTGCGCTTTTCTGAGTACTGGATCACCTGTGTGTAAAGTTTGTAACTAGTATCGGAATAGTGCAGGGTCCCTTCTTTAATATCGGATGGGTTTTAGTATTGTATAAGCATAGCGAGATGATTTAGCATAGTGATGAACATTGGTACCGGATATGCACAAAGATGAACATTTTTTTCTGGTGCTTGAAATATTTTTGACACAGATTCCATGGCAGTGACTTGTAGGAATAGTTGGTGTTCTGTCGTCAGATTCGATTGAAAAACCATGTAGTTAACAAACCTTTGTAGAGGAATAATGCAAGAGAGCTCTGTAACAGGAGGGTATTCTAGAATGGCCAGTTTTTGAGATTACATAACCATTTTCTTTTGGAACCAAGGTGATCATATCTCCTACTGGAATTTCCTCTTTTATTACAAAAATAACAATAATAATCCTAACTACTACTTTTCTATGGATTTTTATCAAGCCTAGATTAGTTAATGCTCGCCGGTATTTTCAATTTCAGAGAGTCTGAAAAACTTAAAGGAAACTCTCTATACTGTCCCATGGATTTTTATCGATCTTGGGCCAGTTCCTGCTCGTCGGTGTTTTCAATTTTAAAGAGTTTGAAAAACTTAAAGGAAACTCTTTATACTGTCTCATGGATTTTTCTTGAGCCTGGGCCAGTTCCTTCTCACCGATGTTTTCAATTTTAAGGAGTCTGAAAAACTTAAAGAAGACTCCATCTGGTAAATGCCCTCCTTATTTGTTTGTTTACATGGGAACACAACCAACTTTTGTTTCTTTTTTGTTAGTTATATCAGAAAAATAAAAGAAAAATGTTATCTAATGACACACCTATGTACAGAAGCTGAATTTACAAAATTGAACTTACTGTGGTAGGTCAACAAGAGGAGAAATTGTCTTGCTTACCAGTTGCATTTTGTAACTCTGAAGAACATTTTTTTGTCAAAATACTCTTTTGAAAGAGGCTTATAATAAACCTTCAGACGATGCCCATTTACGACAAAGGAAGTCTGATTCTCATCAATGGTCCTTTTTTTACTCAACCATTGTCATAAACTGTATCAGCCTCATAAGGTCCCAACCATCTAGTAGACAACTTACCTTTAAAATTTTTGAATATACTATCATATAGAAGGGACCAATATCCTGACTCAAAGGACTTCTTTTTTATGTACTTATCATTCCATTTGGTGCTTTGTTCTTGTATCAGGGTGGTTCTTTGTAGAGCATCTTGTCTTATCTCATCAAGCTCATTTAATTGTAATAGCCTTTGTTTTTGAGCTTCGTTCATATCCATCCCTAATTGCATGGAAGTTCTGAAGGTTTTTACCTGAAATTCTATGGGCAGTAGTACCTACTTCCCATACACCAAATCATAAGGTGTATGGCCTATTGTATTCCTCCAAGCTGTCCTATAGGCCCACAAGGCCTCAGGTAACCTATCAGCCTAGTCTTTGTGATACAGCTGAACAGTCTTAGTGAGGATGGCCTCTATCACTTTGTTGGTTGATTCCACTTGGGCATTGGCTTGGGGATGATAGGGAGAATACTTTTTTTGTTTGATCCTATACTGTTCAGTAAGAGCCTTGACCAAATTTGAGGTGAATTGTGTCCCTTGGTTAGTGACTATTTCCCGAGGTACCCCGAAATGAGTGAAAATTTCCTCGAATAGAAATTCTACAACAGATTGTTCATTGGTTGAATACAAAGCCTTGGATTCTACCCATTTTGTTACATATTCTATGCAAACTAAGATGTACATTTTCCCACGGGACATGGGATTGATAGGTCCTACAAAATCTAAGGCCCATTTTTCAAAGGGTTCGATCACTACTTGGGCATGGAGCGACATTTCGTCGACTGTTGTAGGTTTTCCCATTCTTTGGAAATCATCGCAACTAGCCAGGTATTTATTTTCATCTTTGAAGATGGTTGGCCAATAATAGCCAGACTGTAGAATCTTGTAAGATGTCCTTTTGTCAGCAAAATGGCCTCCATATGGGCTATCATGGAAATCTTTGAATATATCTTGCATTTAGTCTTCCAAAACACATCTTCTGATTACCAAATCAAGTCCAGTTCGGTATAGGCTATCCTCATGCCACATATAATTGGCACTTTGCTGAATAATTCTTTGTTTTTCTCTGGATGTCATACTTTGAGGTAGCTTTTTGGTTACTAGATAGTTGGCTATGTCTGCATACCAAGGGGTGTAAGTAGAAATGGAAAATAAATTCTCATCCGTAAAATCATCATCTATTGGAGTATTGTCACCTGTATGACTAAGTCTAGACAAGAAATCAACAACCAAATTATCTCTTCCAGGCCTATCAATGATAGTGATATTGAATTCTTGTAGTAACAACAACCATCTAGTCACTCTAGCATTTGTTATAGGTTTGTTCATTAGAAATATGATAGCTGAGTGGTCAGTGTGCACAAAAACTTTGTATCCTTTTATGTAGTGTCTAAACTTGTTGATGGCATGTACTACTGATAAAAAATTCTTTTTCTGTGACAGTATAGTTAACTTCAGTAGGTGAGAGGTTCTTGCTAACAAAGTATATAGCATAAGGAATCTTCCATTCCCTTTTTCCTAATACAGCTCCCAAAGCGGTATCTAAGACATATTTGCAAATATGGAAACGAAGAGACCAGTTTGGACCTCTCAAAACAGGGGCACTTGACAGTTTGTTTTTAAGATTTCAAAGTAGATTTGGCATTGCTCATTCCAATGGAATTCAACATTTTTTGTCAGCAGTTTGAAAATGGGGGCAGCTAGGTTTGTAAAATTTTGAATAAACCTCCTATAGTTGCCAGCATGCCCTAAGAAACTTCTGACTTCCTTTTGTGAGTTAGGGATATTGATTTGGGAAATAATGTCAATCTTGGCAGGGTCCACTCTTATTCATGTACTGGAGATGTGGTGACCTAGAACAATTCCTTCAGTGAGCAGCATTCTAGATTTTTCGTGACTGAGTGAAAGGTTGGTCTCTTTACACCTAGCTGGTACCTTCTCCAAATTATCCAATGCCTGTTGAAAATCATCCCCATATACCATGAAATCATCCATGTAGACTTCCACACAATCATTGGTTAAATCAAAGAAAATAACCAAGACAACCCTTTGAAAGGTAGAAGGGGCATTACATAACCCAAAGGAGAGAACCCTATAGGCATAGGCCCCCGAAGGACAGGTGAATGTGGTATTATCCTGATCTTCTGGTGAAATTTGTATTTGATTGTAACCACTAAACCCATCCAAGAAAGAAAAATACCTCTTCCCAGACAAAGTGTCTAAGACTTGATCTATGAAAGGCAAAGGAAAGTACTCTCTATAGGTGGTCTTGTTTAATTCTCGAAAGTCCACACAAATCCTCCATTTCCCATTTTTCTTTGGTACAATAACTAATGGGGAGACCCACTTGATATCTGATATAGGGTAAATGAAATTGGTTGTAGGAGTTTTTGGAGTTCTTCTTTTACTATATATTTCAAGGATGGATTTATTCTTTTTTGGGGCTTTTTGATAGCTTTGATTTGATCATTAGTGTAAATATGATACATACAGGTGTCTAGGTGGATCCCTTTCATGTCAGAGTAATCCCATGCAAAAGCATCATATTAACCTTGAATCATTTGTATCAAATTTTGTTGTTGATCTCTTTCTAGGCTAGCATTGATATATAATGAATTTCCAGGACTGATTTCAACAGCTTGAATAGTTGATTCTTCCCCCCCCTCTATTTGTGAAACAGTGGCTACGCAGTGGGAAGATGCCAAATTTCTTGAAATTCGGGGATAAATATGTATGTGTAGTTAGGGAAATATTGAGGATAATCGATGCATGTTGAGTCAGCCAATAATAGACTTAAGATTTGTTTTCTCAGTTTTCTCTTGTACTCCTTTTACTTGTTCAAGTGTCAACAAGGGCTGAGTACAGTCCTCCTCCCCATAGGGATTCTCCAACTAGAAAGGAACTTCACTGGTTGGTTGGGCAGGGGGAAAAAGGAAAAGTTTTTGACTTTGAGTGCCATTGGAGATTGTCATATCTCCAGATCGATAGCTAATGAATGCATCAATAGTGGCCAACCAAGGTCGCCAAAGTACTACTGGATGTCCTAGTTTGGGGGATTTGGGATGAATTACTAAGAAATCCACAGGGTATTCCCAAGAGGCCAATGTAACGGCTATATCATCTAAAATCCCTGCTGGGGTGATGACAGATTTGTCTGCAAGCTCCAGTAGAGTTTTTGTTTGTCTTAGGTGATCTAGCTGCATTGTTTTCATAGTGTTCACTAACATCACATTTATTGCTTCCCCTAGATCAATCAATGTGTTAGGTAAGGAAACACCATTGATTTCTATGGTTACCACTGGGTTCCCTGGATCACTATACTTAGATGGAATTTCTATTATAAGCTCTGATAACTACCCTACCACCTGTATGACAGGAGGCTCCTTCCTCTTTCTTCCTGGCTTTTTAATGCAAAGTTCCCTTAAAATTTTAGCATATATAGGTATGTATTTAATGGCCTGTAGTAGTGGGATCTTTAGACATATGTTCTAGAGTTCAGTCTCTAGATTATGTTCTAGAGGTTCCTCAGTTTTATTTATGAGAAACCTTTCTGGGTAAGGAGGGTTCATTTTCTGAGGTGTTTCTGCTACAAGGGAGTTGGGAGAAGGAATTTCTTATTGTACAGAAGTGTTTCTTTCTTCATTTAATGGATTATTCATTTGTTCTTCTCTTTGAACTGTTTGGACATCTATTTTTTCTTCTTGATTTGTGTGATTATCTACTTATTCTTCTTGGATGACCATAGTGGGATTTTTTTTGTTTACAACCCTTCCTGATCTTAATTCAATTCCATTGAATGGAGTTGGCGTTATTACATATGTAGGGAAGGTTTGTACTTCAACGTTTTGTATAGGTTGTGTCTGCCTGTTATTTGGGTTAGGGATAGGTTGTGTAGGAATAGGGGTAGGCTAAGGAGGGTTTTGGATGGGTGCAGCTTGCATTGGTTGCTTCATATTTGGATTCATGGGTAGTGCGAGTTGTTGTTGTAACTATGGGGGCGGAAGAAGAGAAGGGGGGTTAAATCCTGGGAGAAGCTGGGAAATATTTGAAGGGTATTGTGGATAGGAGGGAAAATTTGCTGGTTGGAAGGGAACATTCCCATATATAGGTCCTCTCCACCCTTGTTGCCAAGGTTGGGTTTGTGTCGAACACTAAGGGTAAGATATGGCGGCTACCCATTGTTGTTGGGGGTATTGTGTAGTTGGGACTGCAAACATATTGGGGTTTTGTTGTCTCCATGGTCTCCTACGGGGGTAGGATGTTTTAGGTTTTCTTCCTCCCTCGAACATGGTCTTGAGTCCAGGTAGAGAAGGTAATTCATTAGTAGGATGGTCCTCTGTACAAAGAAGATAGATTTCAATAGCATTAAGGGGGCATTCCTTTCCAGGGTGCTTCCTCCTACACTGATGACAGAAAATTGCTATTACAACATTTTCTTCCTCTTGTTTTCTTTTAATTTTCATGGTATCTAGTTGGGAACTCATGGTGTTTAGGATATTTGTTTTAAAGCTTTCTAATATATTTCCCAGTTCAATCCTAGTGAAACCTTCATATGTGGGTTTAACAATTCTGTTGGTAGGGTCCCTTATACTTTTCCCTGTTTTAGCTTGACTGCGAGAGTATCTTTTACAATACTCTACTATGTCTGAAAATGGATTTTCGTACACATCCCCAGAACTCATGAGGTTTGACACTTCAATGCAATCATCCCTCGCACCCTTTAGAAAGACAGTCCTAATTGTAGTTGTGTCTAAGGAAAACTACTTAGTCTTTTGGTAATTGTATAAGAACCTCTCTAGGTAATCTTCTAAGCTTTCTTCTTCAGATTGATGCGTTTTGAATATATCATTCCTAGCATCCCTAGGTCTACAATAATATTGGTATTTCTGGAGTAAGGTCTCCTTCATACCATCCCAAGACAAAATGGTGTGTTCCCCTAAGCTCATGAACCACCTTAGTGCTGAATCTTTTAGTGTAGTTGGGAAAAGTTTTTATTTTTGAGCATTATCTATGTAGTTATATCTCCTACACAATATGTCAAATTCAAATAGAAATGTGTCAGGGTCTTCTATCGACATACGTTGGAAATGAGGAAGTGAAGATAATGGAATTTTCTTCATAGTAACATCTTTAGTGATATCCAGTATGGGGAATCCAAATGTCTCTGTTTCATTAGCTGTGTTTCCCTCTTCTTTTGCCATGTCTCCAAACAACCTGTAGGGGGGTGGTGAGGTCTCTCCACTGAGTGATGGTTCCACCACTGAGTTAATTGGTATCTCTAGATGTTCCAAGGTTTTGTGTGGCCTTCCAACAACAGATGCAGCCTCTTCTATTACTACCTCTCCTTCTTTTCCATTTTCTCCTTTGGATGGGGTCACCAATGCTTCGTCTCTTTCTTGATGTCTTATGTATTCAATATGAACAATGGATTTAGATTTAGTACCCTTTGTTGTTGTTGCAATTGCTTCCTTCCAGCTCTCTCCTCTAAGAATTTTTCCTGCATGAATTTTTGATGAATTAGTATA
>JASDQU011404906.1:46945-73793 GCA_032191745.1 Picea mariana | reverse complement strand
ATTACTGGGCTGGGTAGGTGTAGGAAAACCTCTAGTGGTTGGGGCATGCCTCTGCTGCTTTTTTTTCTTTGGTTGTTTCCACTGGTCTGCATCATCCTTCGGTGTTTCGGGGGGAGATTTTGGACAATGCTTCACGAAGTGACCATACTCATGACAGATATTGCACTTTAAGGGAAGTTGTTCGTAATCAACTTGCTATAGGTAGTTCCAATCGTCCAGGGTGAGATTAATAACTTCTAGGAGACCTTTTTCCAGATCTACCTCTATGCATATACGTGCACAAGCCTGTCAGCCTTCTTTTAGTTTTGCCCAATCTATGAAATTCCCAAGAGTATTTCCTATAGATTTAATAGTCTCATTATTCCAACAATGCAACAAAAGGAAGGGGGGGCAAACCCACACAGGAACTGCATTTCGAATGTCATTTTCAGGGTTAAAATCAGGAGTCCAACTATTGAGATACATACCTCTAGAGCCCATGAAATACGGTCCGCTTCTAAAAATGAGATCCCTGTCTTCTTTGTTTTCGAAAAGGAACGTGAAGAAGCCTCTTCCACAGAGAAAATGCGAGAGATTGCCTTTCAGATGTGGTTTCCAATTTTTATCCAGCCAGATCGCCATTGCTCTCGGGGAGGGCCAAATGCTCGTGAACTGACCTATGAGTTCCTGGTCTGCAAATTTTAGGGCGAGGGCCCTTGAAGTTCCCTGAATCTGAACCGAAGGGATTTCTTCCAGTCTTTTTACAAGCTTCAGTGGTGTTTTCTTATTTGTTTTTGGAAGGGAGGATATGAGGGCGATGAAAGCTACCACATCTTTGGAGGGATCAAGAGAGTAAGTGGGAGGCCTTGTGGCATCACTAGGAAAGGGGGGCATGCGCGCAGAGGGGGGCGAACCAGGGGTTTAGGGTTTTTTCATTAGTGTTGTAGATGCTGTAACCTATTCTTTTTCTAATAATAATAATCTATTTTTAAGGTCACGACTAAGCCAACACACCAAATTGGTGTATGAAACCCCGTTGTTTGTGGGACAAGGGACCCCCCTCTGCCCAATGATTTGACCGGTAAAGCCTACGAAGGTATACATACCCTACCTCGTCTGGATTTGAACCTGTGACCTCTTAAGAGGAAACACATGTTCTTAACCATTAGGCCCACTTAGGCTGTATTCAAAATGGATCTGCTCTATAATAAATTGAAGTTGAAGGACATGAGGGTGGGATTTGATCCACTTATGTGTGCACGGGTCAAAATATCATTTAATATAATATCTCTGGGTGAAACCACACGTTCGACCACTACCTCAAGGTGCCCCCATGGCTTCAAGTTAGGCCCTCATGAGAATTGAACCTTGCCCAATAGTGAAAAAATCATCGCTCTCTACCGTTGGATCCAACCCCTTAAGGCGTATAATTGTTATATCAAGAGAATCCATGCAATACATAATTTGTATTAAAATTTCTACATGGCATCAGAGCATAGGAGATTGTAGAAGCTGAGTTTGTGATTGGATAGAACTCAAATTTGGAGAAAAACTTTCTTGGTGCTATAGCAGATTCAAGATCGAAATGGCTTTTAATGGCTTGAGGTTAGAGTATGCACTCGAGGGAAGATCGACCTACATTTCTTGGAAGGACAGGGTGGAGGTAGTACTCTAAGACAATGGCTTGAAGGAATTCATTAACAAAGATGTTCCTAAGCTAGATGCTGCAGACGCTGCAAATCTTGATGCATGGCAAAAGAAAGTGGCAAAGGTGAGGAGGATCCTGTTGGAGCGAGTAAGAGATCACATTGTCTCAAGCCTCCATTGGAAAGTCACACCATATGAAATGTGGAATACTTTGACGGATCTATTCCAAAACAACAACGATCATAGGAAATTGGTGCTCAAAGATAAACTCAGGAAGATCAAGATGGAGAAGGGCGTCTCCATTCCAAAATATATCACAAAGTTTGTCCAATGTCGGGATGAGCTGGGGAGTGTGGGAATAGCAGTCGATGATGATGATTTGGTGAGCTTGGCTCTCCTAGGACTTCCCAAGAGTTGGCACAATTATCAAGACTCTGTCAATGGAAGGGAAAAATTGCCGGATTGGGAACGACTATGGTTGGATCTAGTGCAGGAGGGGTTCAGGCGGAACACCAGAGATGGCTTGTCATCAAACCATGATGATGAAGAGAATTTTGCTTTGGCTACCAAGGCAAGGAAATGGAAGGGGAAGAAATTCCATTCAAAATCCGAGTCTAAAGGAAAGAAGCTGGATTTGTCCAAAGTGAAGTGTTTTCAATGTCACAAACATGGACATCTCGCTACTAACTGTCTGCAGAAGAAGAAGAAAAAGAAGGTTGTTGGAGCTGTAGTTGGTGAGCCTCTTGTATCACAATTTGAAATTGAATTCTCCTTGATTTCATGCATGGCATAAAGTACACTGGGATCAATGTGGTATTTGGATAGTGGCACTTCCTTCCACATGACGGAAGATAAGGAGCTTTTCAGTGACTTGGAGGAGAAAAATCTCAAAATGCATATTGAGATGGGTGGCGATGGGCAATATAGTGTGACTGGAATTGGTACCATTACCTTTCAGAGGGAGTCAGGTAAACCATTTCAATTGAAATATGTCATGCATGTTCCAGGTTTGAAGAAAAATTTGGTCTCAGTCGCAATGTTGGAGGACAAAGGCTATGATGTTGTTTTCAGCGATGGAAAATCCTTCTTGCGACATAAAACAACAGGTCAAGTCAAGAATATAGGGATTCGAGTTAAGAATATCTACAAGCTAAAGGTAGATGGTTGCACTGCCATGATGGGAAAGGTAGAAAAAATTGTGAGTCGGGATGAGGGTGAATTATGGCACAAACGATTGGGCCATCTTCATCATGGAGCCTTGAAAATCATGCAACAAATATCTACTGGACCTCCAATGGGAAAACTTGCTCAATTAGATCAGTGAAAGGGTTGCACCATGGGGAAGTATGTAAATTCCACCTTTCATGAAAAGGAGAATCGTTCTTCGAAGATCATGGAGAGAATTCACACAGACGTGTGTGGACCATTCTCGGTTGCTTCAACAACAAAACATAAGTATTATGTTATTTTTGTTGATGACTTTTCTCGTAAATGTTGGATCTTCTTCATGCAGAGGAAGGATCAAACATTCTCAAAGTTATGTGAGTTTAAATCATTGGTGGAGAAAGAGTCAAAGAAGTAAGTGAAGGCTCCGAGGAGTGATAATGGTGGAGAATACATCTCTAACAAATTCAAATACTTCTGCAACAAAGAAGGAATTCAAAGAGAACTCATAACACCTCATAACCCACAGCAAATTGGGGTCGCGGAGAGGAAGAACAGAATGATCGTGGGTGCAACACAAGCGATGTTGCATGATCAGGGCCTACCAATGCATTTGTGGGTGGAAGCATGCAACACTATGGTTTATGTGAAAAACCATTTTCCTCATAGAGTACTTGGCATGAGTACACCTGAAGAATATTTCACTGGTAAGAAACCTAATGTTTCTCATTTTAATATTTTTGGCTCATTTGTTTATGTGCATGTGACCAAGAATGCCAGGAAGAAGCTGGAGCCGAATGATGAAGTTGGGATATTTGTGGGGTACATAGAAACACCCCATAATTATCGTGTGTATTTTCCTAACATTAAGATGACTGTTATGCAATGAGATATAAAATTCGATGAGGGGAAATCCATGCGGTTGTCACTTGAGAGGGAGCTAGACTTGCATGCAGAGGAGGAACTGCTAGTTCCCAAAGATGAGTCTCAAGATGTGGATCAGCCACATGAGGGGGTTCATGGAGTGGAGGAAGCCACTCATGCAGAGCCATCCATCATAAATGGCAGAAAGCGCACCACATAAGCTGATAGATTGAGACTAGATGCTGCACAGAATGTAGGAGCCCCTACTTCACAGCACAGACAGAGACAGTCTCATGATCGATTTACTGGATACATGGCTCTCATGAGAAAATATATTGTGACTGAACCATATTCCTTTCAAGAAGCAGTGCAGGATCCCACTTGGGTTGATGCAATGGTGGAGGAGTATGAGTACATTGTCAAAAATAGTGCATGGGAAATTGTTCGAAGACTGGTCGACAAATCAGTGGTAGGTTCGAGATGGATCTACAAGGTAAAGCAAGTTGTTGATGGGAGTGTGGAGAAATACAAGGCTAGATTTGTGGCCCGGGGCTTCTCACAGATCGAGGGGATATATTATGATGAGACCTTTGCACCTGTTGCAAGGTACTCTTCCATAAGATCCATCTTTGCACTCTCAGTGCAGATGGGCTGGCGCATTCATCATATGGATGTAAAAACTATATTTCTCAATGGGATCATTGAGGAAGAAGTGTACATAGAGCAGCCTGAAGGATTTGAGATATTCAACAGTGAGTCACATGTGTGCCAACTCAAAAGAGCATTGTATGGGATGAAGAAATAACCTTGTGCTTGGTACACCCAGATAGACATCTATTTCATTGCACTGGGCTTCACCAAAAGTGAAGTGGATGAAANCATTATTTCCTTAGATTGGAAATATGGCAACGAGATGGTGAACTTTTTGTGTCTCAAGGCAAGTATGCAAGGGAGATATTGGGTAAGTTTCACATGGAGGGTTGCAAACCCATGGATACTCCTCTTTTAGGAAACTAGAGGAAAGAGGATGCTACTTTTGGAGAGGTAGTGGATGCTACTGTCTATCGATAGTTAGTGGGTCCACTAATGTATCTAGTGAACACGAGACCAAACATTTTCTACGCGGTTAACCAAATGAGTCAAGCGATGGTTAAGCCTACCAAGCTCTTTTGGAAGGTGGGTAAGCATGTCCTGAGATACCTAAGGGGCACATTTGAGTATGGATTATGGTATAGATAGATGGATGAGGTGAAGTTGCATGGCTTCACGGATGCAGATTGAACGGGAAGCCCATCGGACAAAAAAAGCACATCGTGGGGGATATTTAGTATCGGATCTACAACTGTTTCTTGGTACAACAGGAAGTAGAGATCCGTCGCACTCAGTTCATCGAAAGCGTAATACATGGCACCGAGTCAAGATGCATGTGAGGCTATCTGGATGAGAAAGATCTTGGTTGGTTTGTTTGGTTCTCATTTAGATCCGACAGTGATTCATTGTGATAATCAAAGTTGCATTAAACTCTCGATTAATCTTGTGTTTCATGATAAATATAAGCATATAGATATCTGGTATCATCATATCATAGATTGTGTGCAACAGAAGATCACGTTGCTTTAGTACATTACTACGGAATATCACGATGTAGACATTCTGACGAAGGCGCTCACCAGGAGAAAATCTGAATACCATAGAGACAGGATCGGGGTGAAGGATAATCCCTTTCTTGTTGAGAGGGAGTGTTGAGATTCAACAAGAATATCCTAGTGAAAATTATGCACCTACACTAGGATGGAGTCTTAGGCTATTTTTAGGTGGAAGTCTATTTTTAGATGATGACCAAATTCTATTTATAGATGTGAGCAAATTCTATTTATAGATGTATGTCGACTATTATTATCCCTTAATAGTAGTTGGACAATAAATATTAGTCTATTCTCAATGAGCACTTGGAAATAGTTAACTGAAGTGGCAAATCAGTTATCTATAGGAATTTTTTGTTCAAAGGTTGACTGGCGGGACATGCAAGTCGAATTAGTTGTAACTGAGTGATTCGAAGTTGTAACAAAGTTGGATGTGTAGTTATGTGAGTTGTGAAGTAGTTTAACTCAATTAAGTGAGTTAATCTCAATTGTACTAGTTGTAACTGAACTTACACTAGTGAGAGATCGGTGAATTAATTATTAATTAATTCACAATAAGTGATCTCACATGCAACTAAAGATTTACCACTGTTAACTACATGCATGTCAGATCCAGTGGAGACCCAATTGAGATAACAGGTGAAAGGGACAATTTGACTATCAATTGTGACATTAGTGAGTGCACTCATGCAACCACACACAGTGGATGTGCCCATGAGGAATGCACAGCCCAGGAAAGAGGGATTCATTCATTGCAGGGATTTCCATCAGCAGGGATTGCACAGAGGAGGCAGGCTGTCTGGAGGCAGTAAATTGGCACATGCATTTGCCAATTTTTGTATGACAATGTGAGACGATTGTATATTGTATTGAGAGATCTTGGATTAGAGTTTTGTATGAGATTATTTCATGGTCCATGATATATACATAATATATGATAGTGGGGTTTTTAGCTTTATGCTTTCCTGGTAAAAAATTTGTGTTATGTGTGATTGATCTTTCTTCTTGATATTGCAATTGGCGATCGTGTTTCAAATTCCGCAAGAATTTCAGTAGAAGAGATTCTGTATTTAACAGCAGCATATAATTGTTAGATCAGGAGAATCCAGACAATACATAATTTGTATTAAAATTTCTACAGGCCCTTGGTCATGTATTGAGGAAGAAAGCAAATATTAAAGAAGAAGAAAGACAAAGTATGAAGTGCACGGAAGGCACAAAAACTGAGGAGGGGTCGAAGTCATTAAAGAAGCATAAAATAAGGAGCAAATTAAGGGAAAGCAAGTCGTTGGAAGAGAAGATCAAGGAGGACAAAGCAACAAAGAGGATAGATTGTGGAAAATTCAGCAAGCGGAAGAGGACACTAATGGGTGCTTTGGAGCACCTCGTGGAGAAGAAGGAAGAACAGGTCATCGAATTCCTTAAAATTTGGGTTATGGGGACCTAGGGTTTTGGTACCTAGGTTTTAGGTACCTAGGGTTTTGGTACCTAGGGTTTTTTCACCTAGACTTTGGTCTAGGGTTTCTAAGAGACATGGAATGATAAATAGAGGTCTAGAAGACTTGAGATGTTTTTTGTTGTGGTCGATATAGAGAGAGTGAGGTGTAAAAGTATTGTGTCTCAGAGCATTCTTGTATTCTAAATCTTTAGCTGGGTGTGAAGATCGACTCTGCAACTGGGTGCGCAGGGTGGGAGATAAAGAGGAGAGATAGAGAAGGCTTTGCAGCTAAGTGCACATATAGAACTATGTATTTTCATCGACCTTATGAATAAACACAGTTATGTGGACGTATCCCTAGAGAGAGGGTGAACCAAGTAAATACCATTATTCTATGTGATTGATGTTGTGTTATTTGATATCTTTTATATTATGATTGCATTATTATTTCCTTTACTAAAGATAGGAAGATATAACTAACTTTGCGAAGTTAAGAAGAATACTGTTAAGAATCTCTAGGTTATATTGTGTTGTTATTCTATAATCATCTTGCACTTCCTCTGGTTCTAGACACCTATGTCCTACAACCCCCCCATTGCTACTTTGAGTGAGACTTCATCTTCTTCGCAGGTGTTGCTAAAAGGGCCAATAGTTAGGGTTTGTTGGTGCGTTGTTAGAGCTGAACCTTGGGTTTGTCCCTGTTCCAACAAATGCTTCTGTTGCCGAGACCGAGATCTTCTTGAGGGAATGTCAAGGTGGTTCCCATCAAAGATAGATATTTATAAGTACATAGAAGAACAGAAAAGGGACTTCACCAAATCTTAGAACAAGAACCCTAACATTAGCACAGAAGACTGGTTGGGAAGGTACATATTTATTGATGTGCATGAGATTTTCTTTGTTGTAGTTCACAAGGAGTTATATGAGTGGTTAGCCAAATTAGCAGACACCTAGTTTGAGATCAGATCTAGACCACCTGTGGTTTGGACAATGACGCTAATTAAGAAAGTGAAGAGAGTCGATAACACTGTGTCTAGAGTGGTGGATCTCTGGTTTGATAGCACTATTGGAGGATACATTACTGATTTGTATATTGACAGAGTGGAATCATATAGCCAAGCAAAGAGATATTTATTCAAGGGACCTAGAGGAAAGTTTCTACACTTTTTCAAACTAAAGATTAAGATGATATTGCATGAGAAGAATATATTGAAGATACAATAATCAGTTGGATTTTAAAGCTAATTTTCAAGAATTCAGATAGCGACAGTGACGCAGAGGCTGGACATACGCGCAGTGGGAGATCATTTAGAAAGGTTCCTCTTGCGAACCTATTTAAGTAGAGCTACGACCAATTGGCACAAGATGAATATTTTTACAGTGGAGAAGAAGCGGGGTGATCAAACAAATAATACTCAGAGTTCACAAAGGCAGAGGAAGCAGAAGCTGAGGAACTTCGCCGAGAAGAACCAGAAACTTCAGGGACTGCGCCTACTGTCGAAGTAAGTATTGCTACTCCTCTTGTTGTTTTAGTAACATTAAGTAACCAAAGTAACCAAAGTAATCAAATCACTCAAAGTACTATTACAAGCAATTTAGTACATGCTCAGTTGAGAAAACAAGGAAGATCCATGGCAGATGAAATGAGGTTACCCATTTTCAGAGGAAATGGATCTGAGGATCCTAACCAACACTGGTTTTTATGCAAAGTTGTATGGATCATTAAGCAAGTCACCAACGAAGCTGTTAAGAGAGCTCAGTTTAGTACAACCTTGAGGGATCGTGCATTAAGCTTGTATATGAAATTTGTTACAGGATCTGTACAACCTAAGCCATTGAATGACATTAAGACTATGTTGAGCGCAGAGTTCAAGAAGCCTAAGTTGGAGTCGCAATGCATTATTGAGTTGAAGGAAATCAAGTAGAAGGTGATTGAACCTGTTTGGGAATTTGATCAAAGGTTTAAGACCTTGACATGTCACTTAAGTTTTTAGATTCCAGATGAACAACATAAGGAATGGTTCATCACTGCCCTCCTGTCACACATTATATTTCCTCTTATGCAACAGAAGGTCGCTTTACGGGCTGAGGCATTAGATATTTCCATGAAACTAGAAGCAACCCCTATAGGAGAATCCAGTCCAGGTATGAGTCAGATTTTGAATCAATTAACTAGTTTATCTTTACAGGTTGAAGACATGAAGAAGCACAAAGTAAAGGAGAAAAGAGAAGACATTTGGTGTATCATATGTAAAGCATAGGGCCATGAAAAAGAGAATTGTCTCTTATTTAATGAATACTTGGCCTCTGGAGCCCCTAACCCTTTGAAGCATGCTACTTTACCCTGGTGCAAGGTATCTAGAACTAGACATCGCCCTGGTGAATGTTATTATATGCACAAATATGTCCATACACCCACCAATATTTATTGTACATTCTGCAAATCTGTGGGTCATGATGAGAAGGATTGTAGGGCTTATGACCTCATGCATGAAAGATCAAGGGATGCATATAGAATTCAAGGAGAACTACAACAAGAAGGAAATGTTGTGCAATTCAACTCCCCAGGAAGAAGAAACTTCAATCCTCGTGGTGGGTTAAGTGGAAGAGGACGAGGAGGAGGCATGGATTGAGGTCAAGGCCAGATCATTTGCTATAACTGTGCCCAGACAGGTCATTTGGAAAGGGATTGTCAAAACCCTTGCACTACTTGCAACTATTGTAATTCATTTGACAATGTCATTGAATATTGTCCAGTATTGTTAGCTAAACTTCAGGAAAGACGAGGTGGAAACCAAAAAGTCCAAATACTATTAGTGGAACCTCATGGCGAGGATCCCAGAGTCATTGTCACAAGAGAATATAGGGTGACTCCAGGAAATACTACTAATGGATCAGGGATCAAAAGAGCTATAGAGAAGGCGCCATTGTTTGATCCAAGGAAAGAAAAGAATACTTTTGTAGAAGCAAGAAGAGAATTTGTAGGATAACAAGCTTCTTAATCTAGGGCACAACCAGAAATAAATGAATGTGAGATACCTCCTGCATTTGATCAGTCTGTCCCACTTAGGCAAGGAAAAGAGGTAAGCAAGCTTATGGAATTCTTGTATACTTGTATCAATTTGATTAAAGATAAAAGAGTTGTGCAAGAACTACAACACCAGATAAGACAGTATGAAATTGGGAGAATAGATCCTTTTCTGAGTAGAGTTGTGACTCAAGTATCTAGGAAAAGGAGGACAAGCAAAGAACTGCACCTTAGTGCTCATATTGGAGACTACGACGTGGACTATGTGGTCCTCGACCTGGGATCAAAAGTAAATGTTATGACAAAGCAGACTTAGGCACTGATGGGAAAAACTAAATTGATTTACTCTCCTATTAGGCTCAGGATGAATAATCAGCAGGCGGTGAGCCCCTTTGGAATACTAGAGAATGTCCCTGTAGACATCAATGGAGTGAGGACATTTTCATACTTCAAAGTGATTGAGATAGTTGATGATAGTTGTCCCTATCCTACGCTGTTGGGTATTTATTGGGCTTTCAACAATTTGAATGTTGTTGACCTAAAAAAGAGAAGAATGACAAATGAGGGTAATGGCCTTAGGGTCATTGCACCTCTTGATCTTGATGAAGGTTGCAGATACAAATAACCGATAAGGGAAGAATACTGTGCCTACAAGTTAGATAACATCTACAAACTGACAGCAGGATAAAAGGATTATATTAATCCTACAACATATGGAAATCTAAGTTGGCGAAGTGAAAGTGCATGCTCATCAGATTCAGAAGATGCATTGGAAAATTGGCAGAACATAATGTATGACTCCACGTGGAGGTGTGCCAGATTGACTAAAGTAGTTAGCTGGATTGGCACAAAAGTAAGTAATCTTCCTACATTTGATGGCTTGAATAATTTAGAGAAATTTCTACTTGAATTTCAAGGAATTGTACCAATACAATAAAGGTTGTTGGCACTAGATGAAGCCTTGAAAGAAACACTAGCCAGATGGTGGGAAGATCACAATAAGAACATCGTGGAATGGGTACAATATCACACCTTGTTCACAATGCTCTTTTTAGACCAATATGAAGGCTGCGAAGTTCGATACACAGGTCATAGTTGTCCTAAGAACCATGTGCGAAGTTGTGAGGAATCCTGGAGCAACATTCCTAAAGAACAATGGGTACATAATTTCATTAACACACTAGATACTACACCTATCAGCTGGTATCTTCAAGCAGAACTACGCTTAGCCACTACAGATTGGTATGGTATGACCCAGAACTTTATAGCTATGTTCCTATTTGAAATTCAATACCCCATAGTAGATCAGGATTTACAAATTGTAAGACAGAAGGTCTTTGAGGAAGTATCTAACCTCCCTCTTGAAAAAGAATAAGATGAATGGACTGCGCCTCTTCAATGGTTACAGGGTTTCTATAATATTAATGCTAATGAAGATGATGATCCTAGGAATGTGAACATTTCATAAACTAAAGGAAAAAGAGATAAGAAGGGCCAGGGATTGAATTACCTTTTGTGGGGTATCCCATCAAAATCAAGAAAGTTAATATTGGAACAGAACAAGCACCTAAGTTGGCTAATATTGGAGACTATTGGGAAAATGCTACTATTAGTAAGATTACAGAACTATTTCATGAGTATCAGGACTTGTTTCCAACCAAGTTCACAGACATGAAGTGCATAAAAGGGCCCATGGGAGAAATGAAGATTCCTTTGAAATCAGATGCAAGGCCTATCAAGTAGAGGCCTTACAGACTAAATCCCAAGTACAAGAAGAAAGTTAAGATTGAATTAGATAGAATGTTGGAAGAAGGAATTATAGAAACAATTGAAGAATCTGAATGGATCAGCCTATGGTGGTCCAGGATAAGAAGTCAGGATAAATCATAATATGTGTAGATATAAGGAAATTGAATGATGCATGCATACATGACCCATTCCCTACACCTTTTGTTGATGAAGTTCTAGATAATGTAAGAGGTCATGAATTTTACTCAATCATAGATGGATTTTCAAGTTATCACTAGATCAGAATTGCTAAGGAAGACAGACATAAGACTAAATTTGCAATAGAATGGGGTTCTTTTCAATACATTGTGATGCCTTTTGGTTTGAAGAACACACCAGCCATCTTTTCCAGGGTGGTGGTCGAAGCGTTTAAGGAATTTTTACATAAGTTTTTGGAGGCATACTTTGATGAATGGACCATTTTTAGTCTTCTGGAAGATCATATTGGATGTTTCAGATTAATGTTGGATAAGGGCAGACAATGTCAAATTGCCCTGAACTTGAAGAAGTGTATTTTATTTTCACCTTTTGGGGTGTTGTTAGGACACATTGTGTGTAAACAGGGGTTTTTGGTAGATCCTTCCAAGATTTCTATCATTGTTGATCTACCTCCTCCTACTTCGGTTAGAAAGTTGTGTACTGCATTGGGACACACTGTATATTATAGAAAGTTTATTAATGGTTATGAAAAGATAACAACACCTATGGAAAATTTATTAAAGAAGGATAGTTAGTTTCAATGGATAGAAGAATGCCAGCAGAGCTTCGATACACTAAAGAAAAAATGGCCACTGCGCCTATTTTGGTTTTTCCAGATTGGAGTAAGGAATTCAATGTTCATGTCGATGCTTAATCCATTGCATTAGGATCAATTTTGGCACATCCATGTGCAGGAGATATTGACCACCCTATATCCTTTGCTAGCAGGAAGCTATTTACATCTAAAATGAATTATACTACTATTGAAAGAGAAGGCTTAGCTATGGTGTATGTGTTGCAGAAGTTTAGAAACTACTTGTTGGGAAGACATTTTAGGATGTTCACTGATCATTCTACACTAAAGTACTTATTCAACAAGCCAGTGTTGGGGGGAAGAATATGTAGATGGATATTATTATTCTAGGAGTATGACTTTGATATTGTGGTCAAGCCACGAAGAATGAATAAAGGACCTAATCACTTATCCATGTTAGAACATAGAGAGGAACCTACCAGTTTAGATGACACACTACCAAATGCACAATTGTTGGCCATTAGAAAATTCAACAATCACTTTGCCAAAATAGTCCAGTTCCTGTCCATAGGAATGGCACCTCGTGAGTATATAGTTATTCAGAAGAAACAGTTGGCAGTATGTGTTGCAGATTTTCAACTTATAGCTAGACAGTTATATAACATGGGACCAGATGAGATCTTAAGAAGATGTGTTATGGAGTCAGAAAGAACATTGATTCTTGCAGAAGCACATGAAGGCATCATAGAAGAACATTATGCAGGGAAAGAAACAATGCATAAGGTTCTCAGAGCTGGCCTTTGGTGGCCCAGTATACATAAGGATGCTAAGGAATACTACATATCTTGCGATTTATGCCAAAGAGTAGGGAAGTCGTAAAGAAGAGATGAAATGCCTTTAGCACCTCAGTTGACTATACAGGCATTTGAGAAATGGGCTATTGACTTTGTGGGACCTATCAACCCACCAGGAAAGCACACAGGAGCTCGATACATTATCACTACTACAAAGTATTTGACCAGATGGGCAGAAGCAAGAACAATTAAGGATTGTAGTGCAAATACAATTGTGCGGTTCATATTTGATGATATCATAACCAGATTTGGATGCCCGAAGATCCTTATGAGTGATCAAGGCACACATTTCATTAAAAAAACCATTGAAGCCTTGACTCAGTAGTTCGAAGTTCACCATTAGAGGATCACACCATACCACCCACAGGAAAATGGTACAGTCGAAGCTTTCAATAAGATCTTGGATACAATGATGACTAAGATTTGTAGTTTTAACAGAGATGACCGAGATTTGAGAATTCCAACAGTTATTGAACTACTTGCAAAAAGTTAACAACGCACACTCCCTGTAAGTTAGTTTATGGCTTGGACGCAGTGGTACCTATGGAATACTTGGTTCCTATTTTAAGAATAACAACATTTACAGGTATGGATGACACCGAAGTTGTTCAATATAGGCTTGTGCAGTTGATGGAACTAGAGGAAGACAAGTTCATTGAAGGATTTCATCAGCAGGTACAGAAAGAACGAGAAAAGGCTTACCATGACAGACATATCAAGAAGAAATCATTCAAACAAGGAGATTTGGTACTTTTATATGACAGAAAGTTCATGAAGCATCCAGGAAAGTTCAGGACACACTGGCTTGGGCCATTCGAGGATGCCTATGTTATAGAGGTTGGAGCTGCGCAGTTGAAGACCCTTAATGGAGAATGGAATGATGGTCTAGTAAATGGGAGCCAATTGAAACTGTATTATGACAACCAGTTTCCTTGTAGATCTCAGTAAAAGGAAGGAAGAAGTGTTTAGGTACAAGGTGCAGTTGAAAATGGGTACCAGACATAGAAAAAATAGTTTGCACAGGAGAGGGAGGGACAAAGAAGAAATCACAGGCTCCTCCGTGCAGTCTGCAGTCAAAGTAATACCAAAGGTTAAACCCTACAGTGACTCAGGATGAGTCACATGTGAGTGTTGGGGGCATGTTGGCCCTTGGTCATGTATTAAGGAAGAAAGCAAAGATTAAAGAAGAAGAAAGACAAAGTACTAACTGCGCGGAAGGAACACAAACCGAGGAGGGGTCGAAGTGGTTAAAGAAGCATAAAAGAAGGAGCAAAGTAAGGTAAAGCAAGCTATTGGAAAAGAAGATCAAGGAGGACAAAGAAACAAAGAGGATATATCATAGAAAATTCAACAAGTGGAAGAGGACATCAATGGGTTCTTTGGAGCACCTCGTAGAGAAGAAGGGAGAACATGTCGGCGAAGTCCTTAAAATGCGGGTTATGGGGACCTATGGTTTTGGTACCTAGGGTTTTTTCACCTGGACTTCGGTCTAGGGTTTCTAAGAGACATGGAATGATAAATAGAGGCATAAAAGACTTGAGAGGGTTGTTGTTGTGGTTGACATAGAGAGAGTGAGATGTAAAAGTATTGTGTCTCAAAGAATTCTTGTATTCTATATCTTCAACTGGGTGTGAATATCGACTCTGTAGCTAGGTGCGTAGGGTTGGGAGATAAAGAGGATAGATAGAGAAGGATATCCAGTTGAGTGCACAGATAGAACTATGTATTTTCATCTACCTTATCAATAAACACAGTTCTGTGGACGTATCCCTAGAGGGAGGGTGAACCACGTAAATATTGTTGTTCTATGTGATTGATGTTGTGTTATTTGCTATCTTTTATACTGTGATTGCATTATTATTTCCTTTACTAAAGATAGGAGATATAAATAACTTCGCGAAGTTGAGCAGAATAATATTAAGAATCTCTAGGTTATCTTGCGTTTTTATTCTAGAATCATCTTGCACTTCCTCTGGTTCTAGACACCTGTGTCCTGCAACCCCCCTATTGCTACTTCGGGTGAGACTTCGTCTGCTTCATAGGTGTTGTTGAAAGGGCCAGCATTTAGGGTTTGTTGGTGCGTTGTTAGAGTTGAACCCTGGTTCTTCCCCTGTGCCAACAAAGAGGAAACAACTTACAAGAAAAACTTAGTTGACTTTGGAGAAGCTTCTAGAACATAAATATATCACTCCAAGTCCATGATTTTCTTTTTTAACACGAACATTATTGTCCAAAGGAACCTCTCCAACATCTTGGGTTTTGAGAGGAAGACCCTTCCTACCAAGTATTTGGGAGTGCCTCTAACAGATCAGGTAGGTAAGAAATAAACCTAAGAAATTATTATAAACAAACTGCAAGACATAGTTAAAAGATGTACCTACTGAGCCCTAAACTTTGCAGGTCGACTAGTTCTCACTAAGGAAGTTTTGAAAGCAATTCCAATGTATTTACTGTCAGCTTTTACAGCTCCAACGAGGGTTTTACAAAGAATCAAAACAAAATAGAGGAACTTATTATGGAGAGGTGCATAGGACAAGAAGAAATGGGTGCTGGTGGCATGGGAAAAACTATGTTGGCCAAAAATCAAAGGTGGTCTAGGTTTGCAAGACCCACAAATAAAAAACGACGCTTATGGAGAAAAGTTTTGGTGGAGATGGGTCAAAGATAATGCAACCCCATGGGAAAACCCGTGGAAAGAAAAATATTCCCCCAGAAGTATCCCTCATGACCTTATACATTTCACATATGCATGGGGAGGGTTGGACCATATGGAATTTGGCTTGGAGAAATAAAAAGTGGGTGCAGGATCATATTTTTTGGGAAATTAGAAATGGCCAAAAAACTTGATTCTGGGAGTACGCATGGTAGCAGGAACCCCCACTGGAAAACCAATACAGAGAATATATTAAACAAGAGTTAGTCGAACAAGGGAAATTTTAAGTTTTTCAGTGCTGGAAAAAAAGGGAAAGAAACCTAAAATGGAGAATTTGGGACACAATTCACACATAAGATAGAAATCAGAATTCCTTGTTGGTTAAATATTTAGAGGATGAGTTAGGGAAAATAATGATTATGTTCTCTGATGAGAAGGACCAAATTCGACGGGGAAGAAAATATGGAGGAGAATTCACTCTGAATGAAGCATGATACTATATAGTGGGTCATGATCAGAGAAACATAGAACCCAAGTGGGAACGACCTTGTAATCTCCCACAATGGTCAAAGATAAAAATATTTAAATGGATGGTCCTACATAAAAAAATTCTAACATGGGAGAATATAGTAAAAAGACGCTTGAATGGACCCTCAAGATGCCACCTTTGTGAAGTTCAGGAAGAGAAAACAAACCATCTATTGGATGGTTGAACCTACACAGTGGAGGTTTTGGATTGGGTAGCTATTTTGTACCGAAAGACTAATAGAGTTAAATATGACATCCAAGCAAATTTGGGGAATTGGAGGGTACATTACACTAAAAATAAAATTGTCAACTTATGTTGAGGATTAACTCCGAGGTTTGTCATTTGGGCAATATGGAAGGAAATAAATAGAAGAATCTTTAACAATGAATCCCTCCCTTTCATCAAGGTGGTAGATTGTATTAAAACTCAACTAAGGGAGATGATTCTGAGTAGGAATGTCATTTCTTCAGCAAAAAACCCTTCATCCCAAGATCTTCAAGTTATGCAAATGTTATAGTTGAATGATCAGAGATTCAACATACCTGCTCACTGCAACCTGCAGGTCCACAATGAAGCCAAAGCTTGGACTCTGCCACATGCATGTTTCCTAAAACTAAATTTCGACGAAGCGTCAAAAGAAAATCTCAGAAAGGATGGAGCAGAAGGAGCGATCTGAGACAGTGGAGGAACAATAGTTTGTCTTTATGCCGCCAACGTTGGAAACACAAAAAATAATGCAACGAAATTTTTTGCACTGGAACAAAGGCTGGAAATCAAGATAAGAGAAGGCCATGTCAATGTCATAGTAGAAGGAGACTTAGCTCTGGTTATAGGAATGACAAGAAGATTACAATGTGAAACCAAAATTGGTAAGTTAATGAAGCACTCACACCTACCTCAAATCTTGCAAAGAATACATAAGAACCTAAAAATTTTGTTCTCAATTGAATTCAGGTGGTGAGAAGGTCTGTAAATGAATTGGCGGATAGGTTAGCCAATGAGGGAGTGAACCAAGAAGGAAAGATGTTGGATGAGACTTGGACACAGGTTCCAGTTGGAAAAATCATAACAGATTGTGAACACCTGGCAACACAAGACCATCGTGGAAATAATAGAGAAGACAAACACATAGATGGAAACGAGTTCCACACGAATCCGGAGTGGTACCCAGATGGGATAGGGAATACAACCCACATGGAATTCAAACCTCATGCAACGACTTGACAGGATGGGGATAGAAAGGCATGTAGAGGTACAAGATAGAAGGATTGTTAAATGGGTAGATTTGGAGGCAGTCACAGGTGGTGCAAAGGAAATCATAAGTAGAAGAGGCAAGCAAATTTGGGGGATGGATTTAAGCATAGAACTTCATCAAAGGATCGTGTCATACCTAAAAGAACTAGATGCTTTTATCGCAACAAGGGAAGTGATAGTTGAATTACCAAAGGAAGGTTAATGGCACGAGGAGTCACACATGGTATTTATTTCTCCCGTATAGATCGTATAAAAGGAGGATCATTAAGAGATTTAGGAAAGCATGAAATAGGCTGTTATATACAGGTTTTCATTCTGGTTATCCACACCTCACAGAGATCCTTTGATGTGTTTAAAGGTAACGTAGAGGATAGGAGTTGGTGGCAGATTAGTGTTTTGAGTCAAGGGTGTGCTAGAGGTTTAGAGAGAGGAGAGGATAACAAGATGGTGCATATGAAATATACCTCCAGGAAAGGAAGCTCGCTCGGGGACTCCCAACTAGAGAGTTCCCGAAAAAAGACAAGGATTGAGAATGCGACAAGGGATGATGCTTGGATGTATCAATCCACAGTACCACAGAAAGGAAAAGAAGCAGTGGAAAAATGGGAAGAGGAGCTTAAGGTAGAATGAGAGAGCAAAGAAAAAAAACAAAGTTGCTCCGGAGGTGGATTGGATTATAGATATGGGGACAACTCACACCTAAGAGACTCTCTATCATAAAAATCTCAAGATGGCGTGGTATACAAAGATGTTGATAGTAAAGGTGAAGGGAGACAATGAGGAAAATCATATGGAGAACCAACGATATCTAAATACCTTGGTGGAAGATATCCAACATCTAGTCAGTGGGTTGGAGACCATAGTGAAACTACTGGTAGATATCAAAAAAATCCATCATAGCAAGCAAGAGTGAATGGAAACACAATTCAACCTATACCTATTGTATGTCCACCACATGGAAATTACACCTGCGAACAACCATGGTTCACAAGCTCAGATCTGAAAGGTTCAAGTGGCATCTCCCAAGGACTAAAGTAAAGGAAAAATTGGAGCGGAACGGTCCCAGGTTTTTTAGTTTAAAATGAAGAACAATTTAGTCAGGACACACTTAGAGTATAGGTGTATAAGTCAGACTGATCCCCTTTTTTTTTCTCTCAAGAAGTTTATATGCAGGTTTTTTCAATATGGAAGGTTGAAATATGTCTAGTTTATATAGCAATAGTATATTTATCAAAGTTGTAGTCGACTCAAAAGACTCTTGATTCTGGATAAACTTGAAAAAACAGTGACTGAATACAACTGGTTTGGTTACCATTTTGGCAGAACAACGGCTATATGTTTGTATGATGTCTTTGAGGATGTAATATAAAAAATTATACTGAATTACAAAAAGAATATATGATGTAAATGTTTTTATTATTATCGTGGATGCATTAATATTCATTATTTATTATTGATCATGGAATACATTCTAAGTATTTTGAATACTTTATGTAAATGATATATATCTTAATCATCAATTTGAATGACATATATTTTAATTATTGATTTATTTTGAATTTGTAGGTTCATTTTGTATGGGATAAAATAATTAATGAATAATATCAAGTTTAATGTTTTTTTTAATAATTTTTCATATTATTATTATTTTTTTTAATCTCTCAACATTAATAAATTTTAACACATGTTTCCTCCTAAGAGGTCACAAGTTCAAATCCAGAGGGGGGTAGGGTATGTATACCTTCGTAGACTTTACCAGTAAAATCGCTGGGCAGAGGAGGTCTCATACACCAATTTGGTGTCTGGCTTGACCGTGACCTTAAAAATAGATTATTATTATTATTATTAAGATTTTTTCTTAAATTGTAGGAATGTTATTGCAAGTTATAATACCACCTATTTGATCGGAACTTTGACCATAAAACCTTCCTTCTAAAGGTTTTGGCCAAATTTAAAACAAGTCGAGTAGTGAAATTTTTGTAAAAATGAGTAAATCAAGGTGACACTTTCCCTCACTATAAATAAATAAACCTACCAAAAAGATTGAACTTCTCCATAAACTAAGTCACTCCTTTTATTAAATAATTGTTGTGCTTCAAATATCTTGTGTTATTGCATGTATTACATTATCATATTTCAACTATATTTTTATATCTTATGAGGTAAGATATGATATTACAGTGTTCCATATACTATTATAAATATTATTCGAGTAATTGTTAAGCCCGTGCAACTAAAAACTCTAGACTTAGCAAGTTGGATATCGGTTGCAACAATGGATTCCTCACCCTAAGGGGGATCCCCACACCCCCCCTCTAGACCCTAATATATCATTTTGAAGGCTAATCACCGCATTAGGGAAATCAACAAAGGCCTAACCTTCTTGTTTTGTGAATAAACTAGATAATGTTCCCGAAGTATCTCTTCCCACTTTGACCTCATGACATATGTCTTTGGAATTAGAAAATCGAGGGATAATGACCTATCCATCACAAAGAACCATAACAATTTGGATTCAAAAGAATGGGCTGATTTTTATCAACGACAAGTTGACCCGTTACTTTTGTGGATGAGGGTTTTATGCCTTTCTGTATGAAAATAAGGAGGATGGAGACTTGATCTTCAAGAGGGATTTGTATTTATTTGGCACCAAAGGCATGCATTTGAATAGTTGGATGCCTGATTTTAACCCTGATCAAGACATCCCTACAGTTGTTCATGTCTCAGTTCGTTTACCCCACCTCGCACTACATTGTTGGAATGAATATAATATGACAAGTATTGAGAATTCAATAGGTCGATGATATAGACAAAGTCGAACCAAAAGACCATATGTTTGATTGTTCCAGAATATGTGTAGAAGCTGACCTCAAAAAGGGGCTTTCGGAAGAAATTCTCCTTACACTTGAAAACTATAATCATTTACAAACATTCAGTTATGAGTAGTTATCTTCCAAGTGCAAAATGTTCCATGAAGATGATCATTTTTCCAAATATTTCATAAACAATCAACAGGTCCAAATTTTGAGTAAGAAAAGGAACAACCATGCAAATAAACAAAAGGAAGAAGGTTGTTAAACACGTTGCACATTCGGCTAGACCTAAAAAAAATATGGCGCCCCCTAGGCCATCAGAACCTTTAGGATCCAATAAATACCTGACCCGTACAGTGGAACCCAAGAAAATGGTGCAACCCACGAGAGAAGGGTTAGGAGCTACATCAAACATGTATGAAGTTTTGGCTCAAACTGAACCCTTGACATATTTAGAAGTTTTGGCAGCGTTTAACAAAACTTCTACATTCTCATCCCCTCAAATATATATTCTGGAAGAGATAGGATTACTCCCAAATGAGGAAGGAAAAGTTTCAGAGTATATAGAAGAAAATAATCAAAGGCTTGATCAAGCATAGTTTTCTTTAGGTATGGTAACACAAAATAAGGCATAGAAATAGGCTGGAGAGGCAATAAAAGAAGAAGTAGGGTTTGAGGACTAGTAGTCAAAGAAAGAGGGAAGAAATCACACCAAGGAAAAGTGAGAAGAAATAGAAAACAAAGAAAAAGAACTAGGTACACAATCAACTATAAAGAGATCTCTTGTATCTGGAGTGAGAATCGCAAAGAACCTTGGAGCTTCACACCCAACCCATGGGGAGGGACTAAAAAATACATGTAAGTAATGCATAATGTTCCCTGGAATTGTAGAGGTATGGGTAGTAGGACAAAATCATATCCACTGAGATATCTCATCAAACAAGAAAAACCATATATCCTCATTGTCCAAGAGACACAATTAGAGGAGAAAGAAGCAATATGATTATGCAAATCACAATGGAAAATTGGCAAAGCAATAACATTTAGTTCATGATGTGCATTTGGAGCATTTCGTACTATTTGTAATAGACTCATTTTTCAACATGATTTCTTTCATCAAGCATAGCATTGGATTTTAACAAGTTTCACTCATCAATAGGAAAGGTTCAAAATTAATATTGTAAATGTCTACATGCAAGTGAAATATAATAAAAAAAAAGAGGAATGTTGGGAGCCACTCATCAAGCTTAGGGATTTTTAATACTCCCAAAACAACATCGTTGTTGGAGATTTTAATGTCATGTTAAATCATAGAGAAAAAATAGGGGGAAGTGTTGTAAGGAACCCCTTCAAAGAGAATATGGAGGAATTAATATCCATTTTTGATATCATTGAAATTAAACCAATCAGAGGCATATTCAGATGGTCGAATAGGAGGATAGGCCTAGGATATATAGTTGATTGTCTAGATCACTTTATTATCCAAAGAAATTTGCTCTTAACAAATCATTCTATCACATATAAGATTTTTGGTTGGCTTCAGATCATCGACAAACTGTGTTGCAGATTGAAGAAACTCCAAATTATGGACCAATTTTGTTCAATTTCAATCCATTATGGCTGCAAAATAAAGAATTTGTGGACATAATCTCCTGTGAATTGAACAAATGGATAATAGGATCCACTATCTATATATGGGAACATAAGATTAAAATAGTCAATACAACATTAAAGGAATGGGCCAAGAACAATTATTTTTCCCCAAATCAAGAAGAAAAGGAGTTGAAGGAACCAAGGAAAATATTAGGGCATATATATCGCCCATGGGCTAATTTCCATGTTTTTTCAAAAAAAAAACTATTTGCCAATTTCATTTTTAATAAAAGTGTTTTGTCCAAATTCTATAGAATAAAATTATTTTACCTTAAAAATAACCCAAATTTTATAGAAAATATATTAAATACTTATAAATTTGAATATTTTTACAAAAAATATCACCAAACATTTTATAGTTTGCATATTAAAGATTAGTAAGATTTGCCAAGGTTTCTACATTCTGAGATAAATTTCCATCCTTAAAATTATCCCTGGAAGGAACAAATGAATTTGTTACAAGATACAATGGAAAATGAACATAGATCAAAGGATTGTGGACAACATCATTTTAGTCCAAGAAGTTATTCACACTAGTTGATCCAATAAGGACAAAAGTATGATTATAAAAATAGATATGGCAAATTCTTTCGATAGAGTTTGGCATTCCCTTCTTTTCAATGTCCTTAAATTTTGTTTGTGTTCATCTTTTATCTGGTGGGTTTCATCATGTATTTTCAGTTCTTGGATAACCCCATTAGTTAATGGAAGGCCAACAAAATTTTCAAATGGAGCAGAGGTCTCAGGCAAGGTTGTCCCTTATATCTGTTGTTTTATATCTTAATGGCTGAGTCCTTGAGTAAAAAATTGGAAGTTTAAAGAAGATCTGCTAATTTCCTTGGAATCAAGGTTGTAAGAGGAGAAAATAGTATAAATCATTCGCAATTTGCATATGATACTTTTTTTTTTAGGAGGAGCATATACTATAATGGCAAGGAGATTCAAAAGGATTATTGACATGTTCGTAGACTCTTCAAGGGGTAAAATAAAAACAAAATTCAAATTTATGGATGGAACATTAGCCAACACTTTCTTCAAGTAATTTATAGGATACTCATTTTTCCTCACCAATAAACATGGACTTCCTTTAAATATCTAGGAATGTCAATATGCTTGACAAATCCAATAGGTCATTCTTGGCAAAGTGTATTAAGAAAATAATAATGAATTTTCAACACTGGGGATCACAGTGGTTAAATCCAATCAAAATAATGGGTCTTATAAATTCAGCGTTATCAAATATGCCCATTTTTCAATGTTCAACAATGTTGGATCCAATTGGGATAATGAATTAGGTGGCGTAGGAAATAAGGAAATTTATTTGGCAGGGGTTTAAGAAAAATACCAAGAAAATTCACTTAGAAAATTGGAATATTGTCAAAGCAACTCAGGAGCATGGAAGATTAGGGATAAGGGACCCTTCCATTATGAATCTTATTCCAGGGTGCAAAAATAATTTAGGGATTGATAACATGTAACTCTGAGTGGTGGAAGAGTGTATTGCACAAAAAGTAATTTTTTGTTGATCGACTATGGTTTATAAATGGATGTATAGAGAATAGGAAAGGCTCGTCAATTTGGAAACTCATTAAATATGTTGCTCCAATTATTCATGACAAGTTAACATGGAATCGTGGTAGTGGAAAATAAATTCACATATGGGTGGACATTTTTATGGGAAATCGACTGCTTGAAAGGTAAGTTGAGTTGTTACCTTTGAAGAATTGTATGGACATCTAAAATTTGAAAACCTTATATGATATATGTGAATGGTCAAATAGCATAGGTCACTAGATGGGATGGTACACTGGAGATCCCCTAGCACATCTTCTTCAATTATCCCTTTCCTTCTTTGACGCCCTCAAAGGATGTTCACCCTTGATTGTCACAACTTTGAATTGTAGAGGGTGGGGCTCGATGGATTACCATGTTAAAGGATGTTACCATTTTCATATTCGAACTTATCCTCTTCCTCAACATTCAAAAATATGGAAACGAATTTGGCATTCAGATGGATTTCCCATAGTAAATATCTTATGTTGGACATTGGTGCATGGTAAAATATTGACCAGAGAAAATATTTAAAAATGAGGGATTCATGGACCAACAAGATGTGCACTATGTCTTTCTCACTCATATTCAATCCAACATCTATTTCTAGAGTGTGACTATGTTAACCATGTTTGATAAGGTTCTTTTTCAAAAATCAGTGATTGAATAGGAATACCAAAGAACTAGAATAACATGTTTATTCATTGGGTTGAAAGCTAAAGAATATCGCTTAAGAATAAACCTCTACTTAAAATATTATGGGAAGCTCTCCCTAAGTACATCTACTGGAAAAAATGACTTGAATGCAACAAGTATGTGTTTAAACAAGAGTTGGATGCCCCTTTTAGAGTAGCAATAAAGGAAAAAGGGCTCTTAGTAGAGTATATCAATTCCAAAGGTAAGTAGTTTCCAAAAATCCAATATTGGGAAGAGGATGAATAGATATGGATCTGGCATTTCCAAATTCCCCTTGTTATCCTCAAAAGTGTGGGTTTCAAGCCTTCTTCTAGATCAAACTAGAAAATTCTATTGGATGTAACTGATTTCCAACAACGGAGATCAAACCAACATTCATACTTTTTGTTTTTTTTCTAGTGCATCAAAAATGAATCCATGGGTGGTAGGTGTTGGGGGATCCTCACCGATCCTGGAGGAAAAAATGAGTTTTCCTATGCTTGGGGATTGGGAATGTCATCCAACAATTAGGCATAAGCTTACTCTCTACTCCAATGGATAAGTATAGCAATGGAAAAGTAAATTCAACATTTAACTATATTATGGGATTCTAGGAATATTATTAAGTTGACGCACAAAAAAAATTGTCCATTTGATTATAGAATCACCTCTATAATGGTTCAAGTGCAACACGAAGCTATAAGAATTCAAACAATATCATTTCTTAATGTCTTAATAATTCATAATCTCCAAGCTAACTCATTAGCCAACAAGGAAACACAACTCAAAATGGGTGAACTTTGGGTTAATGGAAAATTAACCATTCAACCCATACCTTAATTTTCCCCTGTGAATTTAATGACAAGTACCACAAACGTATTATGCCATATGTGCCTCACACTCCATTCCTTCCATAAAGGCAACATAATAAACATGACGATATCCAAGGCCCCCTCACACATGCTCAAGAGTTTGTGTGAATGAAGGGTAATGAAGGTGCATGCTTAATTCCCTCAAACAAAGAGGGATATTGACTAGTTCGACCTCTATGTGCTAGGAGAAAGGTGGTAAGCTCTACTCCTTTGTACACCGTTCAAAATCAACATTGAATCTCAATTTGGTGGTTGGTCTTGTTTTCACTTTGTTTGTTCTTCTTTTGTTGAGTTTAGATAATGCACAGAAGATGGCAGTTAAAAAATAGTTATCTATGGTTTTGGGCATTTTGGTTTTTAATTTGAATATTTGGGGAATGGTGTATTGGGTATATATACCATGAGTACACAACTTTGGTCTCTACTCTTTGGTTGTGGGAAACTGTGTTCCATTGGGTACTGCCATAAACTAGTCTTGGTCCCCAAGTCGACAATTGGTAATGTTATTACACAATTCTCCTTTTGTTTGATGAATTTGGTTTGTAAACAAACGATGGTTGTTAATACACCAAATATTTTTTGTTATTGGGAGCGTTAAATTGTCTCTGAGTATTTGGGGAGGGGTGTAGGGAGAAAAAATATTTTTATTCCACTTATAGGTTGTGGATGTTGTTTATCTAAGTCGTGCATGTATAATAATATGGGAAGTTTCCTTGAGTACTATGTTGAACCTCATCAACTCTATTTAAAACCAAGCTTGTGGGTTTGTTGCATCATTAAGTGACAAATCTCTTTTCTACAAACAAAGGTGTATCATACATGAAGTTTCCTTGAGTGCTATGTTGAACCTCATCAATTCTATTTCGAGCCAAGCTTGTGGGTTTGTTGC
This sequence comes from Picea mariana, assembly GCA_032191745.1. Taxonomy (NCBI): domain Eukaryota; kingdom Viridiplantae; phylum Streptophyta; class Pinopsida; order Pinales; family Pinaceae; genus Picea; species Picea mariana. The sequence goes on along the minus strand of JASDQU011404906.1, from coordinate 47,766 downwards.
ATCATTAAGTGTCAACTCTCTTTTCTACAAACAAATATGGACCATACATCATGGATCTCCTTGATTTACAAGAACTTGAGAGGATTTTAAGGATGCATGAAGAAATGGTTCAGGGAAACAAAACATACATTCTCACTCTTATATCTAAATTTCCTGAAAATGAACATCTATGTGTCTCCAAATTGCACTGGTTATTAGCACCTTGGCACAAGTTCAACAATATTTGGTCATTCTTGAGGTAGAGTGCAATTTCTTATAAATTTTGTGGAGAGTTTGAATAAAGATGCACAATCGGTGACCTCTAATCAGTGGATGTCAAGACAAGGTGAATATAAGGATGAGGATACAATGATTCAGTTGATAGAAGATATGAAAATTGGAGAATAAGAGACTTCAATACATACTGATACAATCCTAGAAGAGGCCACAAGTCATCATACCTTTCGTTAGCTTATGTTTTTTAAATTTATCAGTGTCTTAAACATATTTTATAGGATATACTACAATAGTAAAAATTGAGAAACTTTTCCAGAGGATACTAGTAAACTTTATATTTTGTTTTGAATATATGCAAACAATTTGAACCATGAAGAGACTAATAATAATAATAATAATCTAATTTTAAGGTCACAACCAAGCCAGACACCAAATTGGTGTATGGGACCCCCTTGTTTGTGGGACAAGGGACCCCCTCCACAAACCAATTTGACTTCTGACAAGTGATGTTAGCTATGCTACAACCATTTTTTATAATACAAATTACCCATTTTTTGTTTATAAAAAATGGTTGTAGCATAGCTAACATCACTTGTCAGAAGTCA
>JASDQU011404906.1:36224-46521 GCA_032191745.1 Picea mariana | reverse complement strand
ACTAGAATTCAAATCCCACTTTCTAAAACACTTTCTAGAAAATAATTATGAAGATTATGAAAAAAAACTAAAGAAAAATATTATAGTTACATGGATAGGCATCCCCTTATTGACAATTTGCGAATTAAACACTCTTTTGATTAAAAACCCTAATATTATGGCTAAGAATTAAATATGTTGACATATTCTCGTCATCCTCTCTAAATCAATGGATGTGATTGCTAATATTAACTCTCTTACATTTATGAATGCATACGTTTATCATTACTTAACTTGTTTACTTTTTCACTTTTATTTTTTTTTCCAATAGAAAATTAGCTCAATTATATTAATAAAATATAATTTTTTACATCTTCTTGACCATACATATTTTCTTAGCATAATTAGTCCAAATACCATGATCATAAACAAAAACTACTACATCCCCAAAGTAACTAGAAAGTCACCAAAGAAGATAACCAACACACATGCTGCAAAAAGAGAAACAAAACAGGAATAAACACCAACAAAACCCAGACACGAAACTAAACCAGAAGCCAACACCCCCAAATGACCTCAAAGTGTTTACCCAACACCGCACACACCAAAGGACCTCAAGGTGTTTACCAAAACATCGCACACCCTTAGTGTGGACCTTGATGCTCTAGTCCAAATCCTCTTCTTGCCAAGGAGGAAGGGGTCAAGAGGGTCCAAAAAAACTGAAGAGAAAACAAAACATCTGTTGCAACAAACCCCAGAGCTTCCACTGTCGAAAAAAACCCAAATGATAACATCTTGAGCTGAAAATTGACCCCAAACAGGGAGACGCAGGTTTTTTTTTTCTTTCGCCATGTAGAGCCCTTGTGTACCCATACTCATTACATAGACACCACACCGTTGAGTCCGCAAGGTTCTGTTCTGTGGACCCCGTTCGCCATTCTCCCACCACGTCGTAGAGCTCGCTCACCCTGGTAGTGGCCCCTCGTTCGCCCTTCTCTTGCCATGTCGTTGGACCCCGCACTCGACTTCATGGAGTTCAGGGATGCGGCTAGCGATAACCTAGTCGCAGAGCCCCCTTGGAAACAAGGCTTGACTCTCAAACTAGAAACACTCGCTCCTGTATCCTTCTCTCGTAGCCGTGGAAAACACTTGCTCCTGTAGCCTTCATGCAATCAAGGTTACTTAACTTTTAACATTTACTTTTTCACTATTACATTTTTTACATTTCACAGTTTTGTTATGTGTGGTCCTAATCTTATGGCTAAAAATTAAAGATGTTGACATATTCTCTTCATCATTTCTAAATGAATGGACGAGATTTCTAATATTAACTCCCTTACATTTATGAATGCATAATTTTATCATTACTTAACTTGTTTACTTTTTCATTTTTACTTTTCCAAATGAAAAATGTCTCAAAATTATATTAAGTATAATTTATTTTACAATGCAGAATCGATACTGAAGGATACATAATTTATATCAGCCTAATCAGCCCAAAGAGCTATTAAAGACTGTGTTGGATACAATCTACAATCTGTTCACATAAAACCCCAAACTAAGAATCGGAAAATGGGTAGGAAATCTACAAATTAAACTACAATCTCGTCTTTACTACAAAGACACTCCACAAACTTCTCGAACAACTCAATCTTCAAATATGTTAAGGTAAGTATGAGGTATTTCTTCCCCATTTTCCCAATGATAAACTGGCAGTCTACCTTTAATTTCCTTGAGAGCCCTCTTTGACAGTAAGTCGGCCTCTTTATTGTGATCCCTGTAGATGTGCTGGAAGCTTATATCATTGAACTTACTTTCCAGTTCCATTGTTTTTATTTTCCAGCATTCGATATTCATCGCGTGGAGCTGACCCTATTTCTTTATCCAATCTACAATAACTTTCGAATCCCCTAGGATTTGGATTTTTTCAATCGACCAAAGCGTAGCCAAACTAAGAGACGCCCACAATCCCAAGAGCTTCGCCTTTGTGTTGGAACCAGCTCTGCAATTTAGGAACCATTTAGTAATCCTTGTCACATGAGACTTGAGAAAACCACCTACTCCACAACACTCACCATTTGCTAGTGTTGCTCCATCGAAGTAGGCCAGAGTGAAGCCCTCGGTCTAAGTAATATCACAAACTCTATTTGGGATAGATTTTGGGATAGTTGGCTGCCAAGAGAAGGTGACCGATATCCTATGCACCACTGAGCGGTGAGAGGGGGAACACTCCTCAAATAAGTCCTTATTTCTCTCAATCCAAATGTGCCATCAAGTAGTTGTTGCCAAGCTTGTTGGAGTAGATTTATATTTTGTTCATCCCATAAAACAGTCAGAGACCGAGTTGCCTACCCACTGAGTTTTTACTCTATAGAGATCATATAAATGGAGCCACATTGATTTCGTGAAAGAACAGTGGATTTAAAGATGGTTGATATTTTCATAACTGCAATTACATAGTTTGCATACCCTCGAGCCTTGCCAGCCTTTCCTCTGAAGCGATTCCCAGGTAAGTACTTTATCTTTTGCTGCCAACCACACAAACAACTTGATTTTGAGTTGGATCGGCCACTTCCACAACTTTTAAAACCAAGAACTGTCACACTGGTAATCGTAGGAGTTTATGAGCGCCTGGTAAATATTGTTTGCTGAAATAACACCGGATGAGTCCCCATCGGCCCACACCATAGTATCTGTCAAATTCCTAAGAATAATACCTGTGCCCCTTAAAGCATTTATGAAAGAATTCCATTCAATCGCATCTTGACCACCAAGACTCAAAGAATCGCTACTGCGCCACTAGCCAGGAAAGGATAAAATGATGCTAGTGTCTCTCGCTTGGGCAAGATAGGTAATGTGATTGTTTGACAATTGCAAGCGCAGGGATTCAGAGAGAAGAAATTGGTTCTCCAAACCAATGATCATGTCCCTTGCTATAGAAATTGAAATTCCCGATCCGGGATTCCAACACAGCCAGTGCAGTATCAAAAAAATGTTTCTAGTCGTGCCATTCCAAAAGTTGGACACCCTCTGTTGCTGGTGGGATGAAATCCAAGCAGAAAATGAAGAATCACCTAGGTATTTACCCAAAAGAATTCGGTTCCAAATGCTGCCATGAGTCAGCACCCTCCAAAAGGTGTTTGCTAATAATGTCGAGTTGAAACATGGTAGATTTTTGAGCCCCCATATCCCACAAAGTTTTAGTCTAGCCAGGAGATCCCATCTACAGAGATGGAATTGAAACTTTTCCTTATGTCCACTCCATAGGAAAGCGAAACTTAACTTATGGATTTTATTTAAAATCATTCTTGGAATCACCTCCATGGACATCCAGAACACTGATAGACTTTCCAACACTGCTTTTACCAGGATAAATCTACCTCCGAGCAATAGCCATTTATTACACCACAACCCAATTTTCTTTTCGATTTTTTCCACCAACCAGCTCCGATCATCAGATTTTGAGGAACCCGGCTTTAGGTAGTATCCTAGGTACTTGAAACCATAACTCAAATCGGCAAAGGTAAATGGTAAGATGTCTTTTAAAGGACTTAGCTCTACTTCCTTAAGCCCCCAGTAGTGGACTGTAGTTTTCGAAGAGTTTATGCATAGACCATAAACATGACAATAAGCCTAAAGAATGTCTAAGATCACTCTCCACTCCAATGGATCTGCCTTTGACATTACAAGAACGTCGTCAACAAACATTAAATGGACAATTTTTAATAGCTTTGTTATTTTTATACTTGAAATACTGTGATCGGTGCTACTTCTGGATAATATCAAGCTGAGCCCTTCCATTATCACGATGAACAAATATGGGGATAATGGGCATCCCTGACGAAGCCCCCTCCAAACCTTCAAGTAATCCATCGCCTCGTCATTAATCAAAACTGCAAAGTTGGCACTAGTTACGCAACACATTATCCAATCTATTAGCTTAACTCTGAAACCAATTGTGAGTAAAACCAACCTTAAGTACTCCTAGTCTATGTTATCATAGGCTTTTTTAAGATCCAGCTTCAATACCAAAGAGTTCATATTTTTTTTTTTTTTATACTGTGGAGGCTTTCATGTGTCGTCCCAATTGCGTCTTGAATCCTCCTACCCTTCAAGAATCCCAACTATTCTGAAGATAGACACTTTGAAAATATCGGTTTTATCTGATTTGCAAGAATTTTTTAGATCACCTTATAAATTATATTACATAAGGAGATTGGACGATAGTCGTCGAAGGAGACCGGTTTGCTTACCTTCGGGATGAGAGCTAGAAAAGTAGAATTTAAACCTCCACAAAGATGACCTTTTCTCCTCAATCCCTCCACCATCTCAAGAATATCACTTCCCACAAGATCGAAGAAGAAAAGAAAGAACTCTGGTGTCCACCCATCAGAGCTAGGGATTCTTTATTTTTTGAAGTTTTCGAGAACATATTTAATTTCCTCCAAGGTTACAGGTTTGAAGAGAGACTCAACTTCCTCCTCATTCACAATTCTTGGGTAAAGGCTGGAAAACCTGACCAAATCATTATAGTTGGTTCTCTCTTTTGCTTTATAAAATTGTTTGAAATAGTTAACAACCTCCTGTTTAATCACCTTCTGATCAATAATGTTATCTCCATTGTCATTTGAAATCTCCCAGACGTGTTTTTGGTTCCTATTGAAGCTAGCCATCTTATGGAAAATTTTTGTATTAGAGTCTCCGCTTTTAATCCAAGTAACCCTACTTCGGATTCACCAAGCATCCTCCTCCCGATGGAGAAATTTATTCCTATTTGTTTCCAACTCACCAAGCCACCTCTCTTCCTCCAATGATAAGGGACTCTCGACAGTTTTAAATAAAAGTTGTTCTATATCAGTTTCCATATTTACCAATAGTAATTTCTCTTTCGCCTTGACTTCTTTAATCCACTTTTTAGTTTGACTCTTTAGTTTTTTTAGTTTACAAACTAGTCTAACCTGTTTTTTTCCCTCCACCAGGAAAAGAGGGTCATTCCAGATAAAATGGACTAGTGTTACAAAGTCAGGATCCCTCAACCAATGTGCATTAAATTTATAAGGGAACGCCTTGTACAACGGAGAATTATCCAATTGGATAAGAAATGGGGTATGATCTAATACATATGGGTATTCCACCCACGACCCGTAGAAGCCAGCAGTAGACAAGAGTCCTTCAGCAACAAAGCATCTATCGAGCCTTCTAGCAATAGAATCTTGACCAGATTGGTCGTTTCGCCAGGTAGGGACCAACTTGGGAGGCTTAACATCGATCAACTTCTTAGAGATGAATAAATCTCTATAAAAATCCTCAGTCGAGCCTGGCACGAAAGAACCCCGCCAATTTTCATCCGAGGATAAAATGAAGTTCAGGTCGCCGATGATAACAAGATTAGGAATATAAAGGATACCCCTATCAGCTAAGGAGCTCCAGAAGAGTTTGCGATCTTTACACGGCCCACAAACATTTAGAAGCGCCAGCTCGTTTTTGGAAGAAATACAAACACCTGTTAATAAAATGCCCTTGACCATTAGGAAGGGATTCAAGTCAAAAGAGTTTGGGTCCCAAGAGATCAATAAATCACCAGAGTTTCCTATGGAGTTAACCGTAGTCACAGCGCAAGAAGGACGGAGTTGGAGCAGAAAATCTCTCGCTCTCTATTCATCGGAAAGAGTCTCTTGCAAAAAAACAATGTTCGACCGAGTACGATCCAACAGTCTACGAACCGAGGCAGCTTTGAGGGTGCCTCCAATCCCCCGAATATTCAAGGAGAGCAATAACATCACTTTTCCCTCGCCAAGGCTTTCATTGCTCTAAGGGCCCCAGTATCCGGTGAAGTAGGAATATTGTCATTGGATTGTATACTTATACCCACCCAGTGTTTCTTTCGAGAGATACGCGTCTTTATAGGAGAAAGTTTAGAGCCAATACCCCTAGACCAGGCAAAGGCCTTACTTCCCTCTATAGGAACGTGTGAGGAAGAGGAACCATTATCCACTTTAAGATCTAAGGCTTCCTTACCTAGGAAGATGGGTAGTGACAAAGGGTCAATGGGAGCAGTTAAGCTCAGTAATAAGGAGTATAGGGCAGTAGAGAGACTCGAGTCTCCCTCCTCTGCCTCTCTATAGCCTGGCAAGACTGGAGATGCTCTGACCGAGTCATCCAAGGAGGGGCTGGTAGGCAGGGGAGTACTAACTGGAGGAAGGAGCTGGGATTGGTTCAGGAGGTGAGGAGGTATAGGCTGCAAGGGGTTTTCATGCTCATGCAATGACAAAGGTAAATAGGGAGAAGGAACAATAGTAGAAAGGCTGAGAGATGAGGAAGGGGAGGGATCAAAGTTAGAGGGTTCAAAGGGTGTAGCAGTAGGCCTGGGGTTAAAGGACTTTGACAGAGTTTTTGACAATAACCAATCTGAGTTGTTTATGGCCTCCTTCTCCTCAAAGGTCAAAGAGTTAAACAAAGGAAGGCATAGATATTTTAACTTACTAGTTAGAGTAGCCCCAGGCTCTTGTTGAGGTGAGGAGGAATCTCCAGTGGTTTCTTCCAAGAAGTTAAGAGAAATATCTGCTTCTAAATAATCTGGAGGATTTCTCTGTAGTTCATATTCTTCTGATAAGTCATCTAAATCCTTCCCCTTATAGTCACTTTGAAGGTGACCTGTGTGGCGGAAAAGGTTGCATTGGAAGGGCAGCCCAAGATAATCAAGTGGTTGTGCAATCCTTCGCCCTCTCCACTCAATCTCTAAGGTTTCTGGTAACCCACAGAAAATGTCCATCTCAATGACAACTCTACCCATTTTCTGCACATGGGCATGAAGTAACTTGGAATCCAATGCAATGAACTTCCCGAAAGAATCTCCAATGGCCCGTAAAGCTCCTTCATTCCACAAAAACAGCGGGAGGCTTGGTAAGAGTACCTAGAGATGCCTAAACTGGAAAACACATGCGAAACTCCTCACCACAAAAACTTAAAAATAACAAGTAATCTATATCAGGGTTGAAAGCAATCCTCCATTGTTTTAGCATGAGACTACTTCCCCCAAATACCCACAACGAGCTTAGTAAAAGTGAAGTGTCCTCCGGGGAGTTGCAAATAAAACCAAGCCATCCTTTGGTAAGATAGATAACCTCTGGGGAATAGCCAAGGAGTGGTAGCCACTGGTTTTTTATCCAAACCTCAAGAGAAACCTTACTCAGTGATCTATAAGAGATCCGACCCACGAGAGCACATAGCGCCATTATGCAAGTATCTTCTAAGCCCACATCATTTCCTAACACCAAGCGTTTTGTCTTTTTGTTGGCTTTCCACACCTTTCGATGAAAACCAACAGACTGAGTCGGATCAAAATGTTCCTTGTGTCCCTGCAAAGAAGAAGGTTTAAACGAAGGGCTTGGGTGCTCGAAGGAAGACTGCAGGCTCGTCAAGGGAACTTCTAAAGGAGGGATAACAGGCTTAGAAGACCTGGAGCTCAACAGAGGATGTGAAGACAGGCTATTGAGGAGACCAATAGTTTTATTCGCCTTGTTTGAGATAGTTGAAATGCTCGCTGGTCCACTCTTCAGTTGGTCCACTTTCTCAAATAACCCCACCTGCCTCCAGGTTTCCTCGTCAACTAGGCTCATAAGAGACTTAACATTTCTCTCCATATATATAATGGAGAAACTATCCATTTGGCCCACCAGATGCCAGCAAAACACTGACATTGAAGAAGCTGAAAAGCACTCGGACCAAGTAGAAGATCTCTGAAGGGTCCTTGACTCTAGGAAGAACCTGCTCCTATACCAGTGCCAGTAATAAACTATACAAGTATTTGACACACTCAAGAATAGAGAACAAGTGAAGATAAGAAAGTTTTAATAGATAAGAAGGTTCTGAGAAAATGCACAAGGCATAGACAAAACTACTCTAAAAGAATAACTACAACTCGAGAACAAGAAAATAGTGTAAGGCAAGAGATATCAAATAATGCAAGAAACGTCGAGCTCTAGACCAACGCTAAAAATAAAGGCTTTTAAAATAGGAGTCACAGTTCTAAGAGAGTAACGACAACTCAGTAACAGGAGGCAGTGTAAGGCAAGTGTGTTCATAAAAAACAAGATCGCCGAGCTCTAGATCAACGCAAAAAAACAATGGAAAAGAGTCACAATCGGATCCCGAGCATCAGATAGCCATTACTAATGATTGTTGAGAAGTTGGCACTGGCCCTGAACCTGGTTCAAATATTCTTCCCACCTAAAACTCCCTCGGCTCTTTTATCCATCACCCTCACTTCGTGTTGTGAACAATATTTTCACTTTTACTTAATAGAACTAAGAAATTAGTATCTTCTTGCAATCAAGGTTACTTAACTTTTAACATTTACTTTTTCACTATTACATTTTTTACATTTCACAGTTTTGTTGCATTTTTAACATTTCACAGTTTTGTTGCATGTGGTTACCTGTGAAGACTTGGCATAGAGATGAAAAAAACCAGCTAAGCACTACCCATGTGGTTATGTTTTAGAAGTTGTCATGACCAAAATAATTATGACACGTGTAACCAATGTCTGAGAGTGTGTCATGACCAAAATAATTATGAATTAGTTTGAAACCAAATTTATAGTTTAATTAAGTTAATTTATATATAAAGTTTGACAACTAATAATTTGAAACCCAATTTATACTTTAATTAAGTTAATTTATATAAAGTTTGAGATCTCACATATATGTTTACAACCTTCAGCACAGTCGTAGTTATAATGTCTATTATGATGTTCGGAATCATTCAATTACCAACCGACTCGAAGGAGGATATGCTCGTAAAGGCCGCTACATTTTCTAGGCACCCCAAATCTGAAGTCAATTTCGTGGTGAAAAATGTAAATGTAAAACAATATCTTCTCGGCAAAACCAATTCTCCTGATATTTTGAACTTGGAAGTTAATCAATTTGTTAATTGAATAGTAGTTTAGGGCCAGTAATATTTTGAATATTAAGAAGATTATAACGTAGGAATTTTAAAGTATAGAATAGAATATTTGTGATGTAGTGAAATTTTTGTTGTAAATAGGTATGGTTTTATATTTAGTTGATAATTAATTTTAAATTTAAATTTTGATAATTAATTTTTTAATTTTATAATTTTAATGGTAGTTTTATTTGTCATTTTAATGGTTGTTTTATTTACTTAATGAGAAATTTGTGCAGGTGAAGGTATAAAGAAAATTCAGTATAGATTAAACCATATTGCCTGTTAGCTTACACTAAACAAGTAGTGGCTATATTCCGATCTGAACAGATTTATTGTTTTAACCATTTTATAACGTCCACTAAGATCGATTGGTCTATTGGACCTTAAGAAGATAAATGATTACTCGTGATTCTTTAGAATTTTACTTGTGATTCTTTATGTATAGCTATAGAACTGGAGATTACCCCAAACTTTAAAGTTTTATCAAAATTCAAAATAATTCAAAATGGATTTCAAAATATATTAATAAACTTTAATTACAATAAAAAGAAATTTAACTACTTTTGATTTATGTATAGCAATAGAACTCTAGATCACCCCAAAAATTGAAATAGATTATACAATATTAATATTTAAAGTTTAAAGTTTTATCAAAATTCAAAATGGATTTCAAAATATATTAATAAAATTTAATTACAATAAAAAGAAATATTAATAAACTTTAATGACAATAAAAAGAAATTGAACCACTTTTTCTTTATGTATAGCCATAAAACTCTAGATCACCCAAAAAATTGAAATAGATTATACAATATTAATATTTAAACTTTAAATTTTTATCAAAATTCAAAATAATTCAAAATGGATTTCAAAATATATTAATTATAAGACCTTTAAAAGGATCCTGAGTGTCCCAAATTCCTATTTATTATTATCCTTCTGGTCTCTATCCCTAACAATAGCTTTTTGATTTCTAATTATTGCTCATTTTCCTTCTTTCCTGGCTTCTTTTATCTTTTGAACTTCCTTCCTTAATTTAACTTGGTCTTCGGGAATGAGGTCTTCATTTATAAATATTCCTGACCCTTTTAAGCTCGTAGATTTACTAAGTATGCTATATTTATGGTCATTACAACTTACTTTGACAGGGACCAACCTGTCTTTATGATCAATTATTTTTCCTAGTCTCTTTGTTTCTATCATGTAAGTTGTATCAATTTGTGATTTATTTTTTAATTCTTCTTTTACTATTGCTAGCGTATCCTCCTCTTGTTGTTCTTTTATACCAAAAATTATGAGGTTCAAGGCTCTTTTGTTACGTTCATGGTCCATTTCGATTAGCTTATTCATTTCCTCTTTGATGGGTTTG
>JASDQU011404906.1:3132-17227 GCA_032191745.1 Picea mariana | reverse complement strand
CACTCACTTGTTTCCCTTTTCCCCTAGAAGCACAACTCCAGTCCCACCTATCCAAACTACTTCTCCCCTGGGTTCTACTATAGTCCACCTCCCAATGGCAGGTGCTAATCCTCTTAGAAACATAACAGATTCTATAGTGGCTGCTAGGTATGCCCCTCTTGTTTTACCTTAGCCTATGAACACCCTCCCAGTTGAATATTACCTCAAGTACATGCCCAAGTTTATAGGGTAGGAAGACATAACTGCAGAAGAACACCTTTCATCTTTTTACAGTTATGCAAATAATCTTAATATTTTAAATGAAGATGTTTGGTTGAGAGTTTTTGTACAAAGACTTGATGGTGAGGCCAAAAAATGGCTCAGGGGCTTGAATCCTAGATCTATTGATGGGATTGAAGCTATGGATGATTTATTTTTGAGACACTGGGGGGACAAAAAAGATTTTCTTTATTATAATATAGAGTTTGGATCACTTAAGAGAGAAGAGGTGGAATCTATTTCAAACTTCTCAAAGATATTTAATAATATGTACAATAAGATTCCCACTGAAATTAAACTATCAAAACGTCTACAAAGATTACTTATGCTAGTGCTTTTGACCCTGAGTTTTTCCTCATGTTGAGAGAAAGAAGAGCTGCCTCCTTGGCTCATATGCAAGATGCAACCCTTGAAGTAGAGTCCAATATATTGGCAATTGAAAAACTTAGGAGTAAGGCTGATAGAGATAGAAGAAAAGGGAGGTTTGAAGCTTCAACCTCTGGTTCCTTTGCTACCCACCCTTAACTGGATGAGTTGACAAAACAGGTAAAATCACTTTCTGCAGAAATGGAGAAATTGAAATGCGAGGGGGAACAAGGTTAGAGGAACACCCAAAATACTAATAACAAGGGTAATTTCAAAAGACCAAATAATTCCACTCAGATCATCCAAAGAAATTGAAGAAATAGAGCTAGGGATGATAAAAAAATCCAAGCCCCTCTCCAAAATAACCTTGTTATTGATCAAGAAGGAGAGGAAGAAGATGCAGATCCCGAGATCCATTGTCTTGGTGACACCTCTTCATCTCCTCATTTAACTCAATATGCATATGAAGAGGCTCTCATGAACAACCAACTAAATGAGCTAAGTAAGGGAGAAAGGACCAGTGGAAATCCAAATAGATACAACCTTAGGTACAAGAAGAAAGAGGGAAAGCTTGATATTCTTGATCAACCTACTAGAATAGAGCATCATGTTAATGATGTGGCAGCTAGCAGCAAAGAAAAACATGCACAAAACCTGCAGGCAATGGTTACGATCCCTATCCCAGAAGTGAAGGAGATTCTGAAGCCTCCCGCCTCTTTTAGCTTTAAGAATGAGATTCAAAAGATTAAAATCCCTGTACCTTTTTTAGAGATAGTTAAGAATGAGGATTTCAAAAGGTACCTCTCCAAAGTACTACAACTTGGACTTGCATCTTATTCCACAGACTCAGTCAACCTCCAAGATGAAAAACCAATTTTCATACTAGGGCCTTTGATAGAGGATAAGGATGAATCCTCCCCTCCTCTCTATACCTCATTAAACATTCATGATAAAGTGTTGCACAACTGCTTGGTGGATTCAGGGGAATCTCACAATCTCATGCCTAAGACTGTCATGAATGAGCTTGGGTTGGAGGTTACAAAAACCTACCATGACCTGTACTAATTTGATTCCAGGAAGGTGAAATGTCTTGGGGTTATCAAAGACTTAGATGTTTCCTTGTTCCAATTGCTTATGAAAAGTGTGGTCACAGATATTGTGGTGGATGATGTCCCCCCTAAGTTTGGAATGATTTTGTCTAGATCCTGGATAAAAAGATTAGGGGGAAATTTAGAGATAGATCTTTCATATGCCACCATTCCTGTGTTTGGGGGTGAACATAGAAGGCTTTATAGGGAAGCACAACTTGCTTACATTATCAGTGATGAAACAAACCCTACCAACCACCCCATTTTTGTAGTTGATATTGATTTAGGAACCAAAATGTTACAACTCATTGATGCTCCTCAAACACCGATTGAAATAAAAAAGAATCCCATCACCTTTTTTGAAGACCCTCATCCCAGTACCCTTGTTTGGAAAATGTTTTTTGATGGAGCCTATTCTAGGGGGAGTGCTAGTGCTGGGGTAGTTTTCATTTCCCCTACCCAAGAGACCATATCTTTGTCTTATAAGATTGAATTTGAAACGACAAACAATGTGGCAGAATATGAGGCTCTTGTTTTGGGTTTGAGAGCTTCCAAAGACATGAAGATTGAGGAGTTGGAATTATTTGGAGATGTCGAGTTGATTGTTCATCAGGTCAAAAATCAGTATTAGGCTAAACACCCCAGGTTAAGGGCCTACACATATGAAGTTTGGGATCTTGTTGACAGTTTCTGCTTGGATTTTAATATCTCATTTGTTACAAGAGAGGAGAACACTATGGTAGAAACCTTCCAACGAGCCATGGAGAATACCTTTGCTGGGGAAAAAGATAAATTTGTAGTCATGTATTTGGATGACATTATAGTATTCTCAAGGTCTGATAAAGAGCATTGTCATCATCTGAAGAAAGTCTTCCTGAAGTGCAGAAGGTTTGGTCTCTCTCTCAATCCTAAGAAATCTTTGTTTGCTATGAAGGAGGGAAAATTATTGGGGCATATTGTGTCAGCAAAAGGGGTAAGAATTGACCTAAGCAGAGTATAGGCCATCTAGGCCTTATATTTTCCCATATCTAAGAAAGAGGTCCAACCTTTCTCGGGTAAAATCAATTTTCTAAGAAGATTCATTTCTAATTTTTTTGAGATGGTTAAGCGCATTACAACCATCCTTAGAAAAGAAAGAGAGGTGAAGTAGACTACTAAGTCCATAAATTATTTTTTCCAAATCAAAAGGGCTTTGACTAAAGCACCTGTGCTCATAAGCTCTGACTATTCTAAGGAATTTCTGATATTTTCTTTTGCCTCATCTGATACATTGGTTGTTGTTTTTCTACAAAAAAATACAGAGGGGTTAAAGAAGCCTATTTCCTTTTTCAGCAGAGCATTGAGGGATGCAGAAATGAGATATGATATCATGGAGAAGCAGGCATATGCTTTGGTGAAATACATCAAGGCTTTCAGAATCTATGTTCTGCATTAACATATTATTGCATATGTCCCCTCAGCCTCAATGAAAGAGATATTGACCCATCATGATATAAATGGGAAGAGAAGCAAATGGATTGCCAAAATTATGGAGCTCGGCTTGGAAATAAAGCCCACTAAGTTGGTGAAAGGCCAAGGTTCAGCTAGGTTACTGGCTGAATCAAATTGCAAGGCTTTGGGGCTTAATTTCATGAACATACATTCAGAAAATCAGCAAACTGAGATTGTTGATAAAGACTCTCATGTCAACCTGAACTTAGCAGAATGCATCTGGTATAAAGACATCATATATTTTCTGCAGAAATTGTGGCCTCCTGATGGTTTGGACAAGAACAAGGTAAGGGATTTGAAGCTCAAAGAAATCAAATATTGTCTCATTGATCAGGTTTTGTATTGGAAGGATCCTCTAGGAGGTTTGTTAAGATGTCTAGACCCACAGAAAGCCCAAAAGGCTATGATTGATTTTCATGACATCTTATGTGGGGGGCATCATTTCTAGAGGACCAAAAATTATAAGATCCTTAGAGCTGGGTACTTCTGGACCAACCTTTTTACTGATGTGTGTGCAAAGATTAGAGCTTGTGTCAAATGCCAAATTTTTTCTTGAAAGAAACAACTCAGATCTTTTCCTCTGAAACCTGTGGTGGTTTCTGGACCTTTTCAAAAGTGGGGTCTTGACTTCATTAGAGAAATATGCCCAGCCTCAAGTGGTCAACACAGGTGGATTTTGACTCCCACTGATTACTTCACCAAATGGATAGAAGCCATTCCTACTAGAATCTCCTCCCACAAGGTAATCATTAGCTTGCTAGAGGATATCATGTCTAGATTTGGTTGTCCAAGAAGGATTGTTACAGACAATGCTACCTCTTTCATAGATGAACCATTAATAAAGTTCTATGAGAAGTATGGGATTACATTAATCCAGTCTATTCCTTACTACCCTCGGGGAAATGGTTTGGAAAAGTCCTCTAACAAGAGCCTCATAAAGATCATCAAAAAATTGTTAGAAGACAACAAGAAAGCTTGGGACTCAAAGATGAAATTTTCATTATGGGCTGACAGAGTTACAACAAAGAGGCCACTGGGTTTTTCCCCTTTTCAGCTTGTATATGGGGTTGAGGCTATTTTCCCTACTCAACTTTCCTTACCTGTGGAAAAATTCCTCCAGGACTACCAAGGAGAACCTGATGAGATGGTCAGGAGGTACACCAGCTGGTAGAAGTACAACAACCTAGTACCTACTTGATAAATCTCAAGATCACCAACAAAGAATAAAACGAGCCTTTGACAAGAGGGCAAAAAAGGAATATTTCCAGACAGGTGATCTCGTGCTCAAGTGGGATGCCCCCAAGAAAGACAAAGGCAAACATGGTAAATTTGAATCCTTATGGATTGGTCCCTTCAATTTTTCTGAAGTATTTTCAAATAACACCTATAAGTTGCAGAGATTGGAGGATTCTGAAGTTTTGGGTAACCTTATCAATGGGCACTTTCTGAAGATATATTTTGTTTAAGCCATGATTGGCTTTCCACCATTGTAATTACCACTTCCTGAAGATATATTTTGTTTAAGTAGTCGGCACACCTAGATCTCAGGTCTCGTCCAGATCAATGGTCTCAAATTGTTTCAGGGCCGCAACATGCTCAGGCGTTAAAAATCCTTGAGTGGACATAATTACTAACCATGTTTCAGGCCCGAAAGTGGTGTGGGTACAAACCACTTCCTGCGGCCCAAAATGCACATGCACATATAATTCCCTATCCAATATCGACAGGTGGTCGCCTGATAGTCGCCTGTTGTGCTCCAATCCTGAGAAAGGGTCAACCAACGAACGAGGATTGAATTTTATGGCCACCTTCTAACTCAATGCCCAAATCCAGTTGCGACATGTGGTCTTTCACTAGTCCTCTAGCGACACTCCAATTCTGATCAAGATCCAGTTAATGAAGCAGGGACTGGTAGCTGAAACCTCAACTCAATCCATAAATGGAAAGCATGAAAATTATGGCTGAGGAGACAGGATTTTTAGCACGAGGTACAACAACAGACGGTTTTCCTGCAGGTCCATACTGAAGTAGGTTTGTGTCTGACAGAAGGAAACACACACAACCTGACAGAAGGTTGCATAGACACAAAGCTTCGATTGAGATTGTCAAATCACACTCCTGGCAGTTATGGATTGATCTGAGTATAAGTAGATCAGTTCAATATTTTGTTATGGTCATCAAATGGTTGAGCAAAGCTCCCTATTTTGTAATATTTGATAAGAGAGTTGTTCTCTGGTTTTGTATGATACTTGAGACTTTCACATTAATAGAATTCATATTCTTTCATCTCGTTGTTTAAACTATGATGAAACACTCGAACATGGAGGATCCAGTCGAGGGTCGTAGTTGTATTGTAATGTAGGTTTGATTATAATGCTGTTGTGACATGTTCTAGTACTTTCCCTTTGTTATCTAATTTCCCCTTATGTTGAAATGCTCATGCATGGAGAATCTAGATGAGTTGTTGTAGTCATATGATAATGTAGATTTGATTATTATGCTACTGTGACATATTTCAGTGTCTGAAACTTGAGTTCAAGAGTGCTATTGATTTGAGTTTTTCTTCAC
Source organism: Picea mariana (assembly GCA_032191745.1). Classification (NCBI taxonomy): domain Eukaryota; kingdom Viridiplantae; phylum Streptophyta; class Pinopsida; order Pinales; family Pinaceae; genus Picea; species Picea mariana. Next base: position 11,456 of record JASDQU011404906.1, on the reverse strand, counting down.
CAAGTTTCTTGAAAGCCGGATGCCCATGGTAGACTTGTTCACCTCTCTCATTAAGTCTTCCCTCTGCTCACCTTTAAGCTCAAATCACTGACTGAAGCTAATGAGGACCTCATTTCCCTATGCATTTCTAGTCCAGTTTATGTGTTAAATCATTCTTGTACTGAGTTTTGTCCATTTAACATCCACTCATAAACCTACCTCCACAAACATTTTGATGGGTACTGGCCTTATCCTCTTGCAATCTGAGGGCGACTCTCAGTGCTAACAGATCCCACTTTATTTTTTTAATGTAACCTTATCTAACATAATACTAACGTGACAACATCTCCCTCATCACTACTCTCGGTGCAATAATAAGGAATAATTAAATAATTAAGCAAACACTCAAGTCAAATAACAAATTTAGATCTTTGAATCATGGTAATATAGTTTTTTTTGCTTATAAAAGCAACCCAAAAAAATGCCATCAAAACATTTTTGTTGGGCGTTGAAATTTTTTCATCATAAGATTTTGATGTTAAAACTAGCAATGGTTGTAGAATGAACACTATTAAAAAAGAAATATAATATGAGTGAAAAGTCGCCCTATCAACCATGGCTAAAAAGATAGATCACAAAATTTATTATGTTAGTGTTCCAAGGACCATCATTAAAATTATTATATATAACGAGATAAAATAATTGTTATTTATATTTACATCACTTAAAAATAAACAATGTTAATACTAAAATAATAGAGTTAAATAACTCTATCTCAAATCCAAGACCAAATATCTAGGAACACGTGTGAAACGATATGAACAAAAAGATATACAAAAGATGACCTTAATGACATCTTGAGGCATCATCTTAACTTTACTCTTGGGGCATTACCATCCCTAACTTTTTTATATCATCTTGGTTTTCCATGTATCATGCAAATTCTTAGATCAATTGGCAACCTTTTTTCCACGCATTTAATAAACTAAATTTTCATTGTGTCTAAGAGGGAATATGGAAAATTTTCATTGTGTGAAAGAGGGAATATGGAAAATTTTCATTATACTTAAGAGGGAACATGGGAAAAATAGAAATTGAGGGCACTATGTCCTTGTATATATGACCACAATGTTTGGCTCATATGTATCTAGTACAATGGTCATCACATCCTCTATCCACTCGTTCCTCTTTACAAGATTTAGTGTCTTCAACCACAATAATCTTTCCTTGTTTCCATAATATTTATCATTACTTCCTCCATATCTCTGGAGCAATTCTCCTAGAAATAATGTTTGGTCATCATTGCCCATTTGTTTCCACTTCCCTTCCCATTTGTGAGTAACATTAAAATTATTTTTCAATTTCAACATGTCAAACAACAAAAATAACTACTCCTTTAGACTCACTAGGTTGAAAAATACAATGACCTTCTCATTGAGAGAGGGAATATCTAATATATTCAAAGCATTTCCAAAATTCACTTTGAGAGGCATGCATGCGACCAAGATTAAATCACACACTCACTGCAAGAACACCATGCATGTGTTGAACAAAGAGAAGGATTGAGGCACGAGTTGCATGTATTATTTAAAGTATGTTTTCTTCATTGACTTGAGGCAAATCTGGGCAAATGATCATCTAGGCAGTTTCAAGAGAGCTCTAGGTCAAAAGTGGAGTCATAAATCTATACAACCATGAGGATACATGGTCAAATTTGTGTTGAACACCACAACCATTATTGAAATTATTGAAAATGGACAAACATCATCCTTTATTTGTAAATTTTGGGTGACAATTACCAACATCTTCATGAAATGGACTTGAAATTTTATAAAATGAGTATATTTTCCTTCCACCTTAAACTCGTAAAACAATTAAAAATGACTGAGGATTGCACCCTTTAGGAATTGGATTGCAAGACCTGAAATCCTTAACTGAAGGAGAAATAAATTGCATCTAAAAGTCATGCTCATTTTTTTGTGGTCAAACTTGTGGAATTAGGTGTTAGTGCCACATGTCTATGTTATAGAATGTCATTGATTATAAGTTGAGTTAGTAAACTTTTAAACAAAATAAGTGTCTATCACTTTTGGAAAGGTTGCAAGGACAACAATATTTTTTTAGAATTAGGGTCTTAAAGTATTGTAAAGATTTGTAGGATATACACATCAATTGCTCACTTGAGGAGAGAGCATGGTTGTCTTCTAGTTCAATATTATGTGTGTCATGTTATATCAGTAATTGTTGATGATGTAATATTTTGGAATATGAAATGGCATGACTCAATGTTTCATTATTTTCAGTTTTTTAGTTTGTTTATACTAATTATGATGAATTATGGAGCATTTCAACATTTCTTGCAATGAAAACAGTAATTTAAACTTCAAAATATGAAAAGAAAAAAATTAGACTTTATTTCGAGAATCTGTTCAAAGGTTTGGACACCTTGCAACCTATACATAAACAATTCTAATGCACATCTATGAATGCATTTTGTATGCTAGTTAAAATAAACCACTAAATGTTAGATCTTTATTTTAATTTTAATTTAGAGTATTTTATATCTGATTTTAACCTTAACTTAATTTATTATATATATTAATACCATATTTTTTTATTTTTTTAATCTTTCCACATATATTATAATACAAATTATTATTGTTATAATATTTAATATTATTCCACATATATTATAATACAAATTATTATTATCATAATATTCAATATTACACTTTTTACTCTATTTTGTTGTTTCAATTTGCTCAGGGAAGTATCAAAAACTAAACTAAGTTACCTGTAGTTTTTGTTCTAAATGTTATTAAAAAAATTGTAAGTAAAAGAAAATATTTGAATTAAAACGTTACATAAAAATTATTTCTTTCTATCCAAGGTAACTCACGTCAAATTTTTGTTAGGTTAATTCACGTTGGAGGTCGAGATGAAAATTTCAAGTTGCCTCGTACGTTTTGAACGAGGAAAAAATAATTAAATATTTTAATAATATTTGTTTTGTTTAAATATTCTATGGAATTATTTTTTTTTGTGATATTTTTGGGGTACATTTGTTTGAAATTTCACAAGAAATTATTAGATTTATAAATTTGAGTAATTATTTTTATATAATTTAAATGTTCCTCAATAATTTTTAGCATGCTAAATCTATTTTACATTCAAAAATAAATTTTAAATAACAAAAAATAGATTGATTTTACAAATTTATATCACCATATTCCTATGAAAAAACCATTTCAGAAAATAGTTAAACCACTCCTTTTAAAATTATATTAACCAAAACATATAATGCTGGGATTTGGTTTTCATACTTCAACCGATTATTATGCTTCGTCCAAAGTAGCTGTGAGTCGTGACTTCCTAGGGAGTCCATTGAAGAGAAAAATATGTGAGTTAGTGATGTAGCTCACATGGTAGAGCACTTGCATTGCATGCGAGAGATACGGGGTTCGATACCCCGCATTTCCATTTCACAAATGTTTCCTTTTGCTTTGAATGATAATCTCCATTTCATGAATGCTACCTTTTGCTTTCAAAATCTGATCCAATAGAGAAACTAATAAACAAAAAGAAAACAATTAGAAGTAGTAGAGAAATTGAAATGAATTTCTGGAACGAGGATTTGTATCGAGTCTCTTAACTTGTATTATAAGTACGAATGAACTCAAAAAAATATAAACATATTAGTTTTTGGCTTTATCTAATAATAAACATATTAGTTTTGGGCGTTATCTAACTATTTTATGAAAAGGTTTTTTTCGCTGAAATACCTTGGGGTACTTGGACAAATCTATGGATCTAACAATTTCTCGTAGAATTTTGGAAAAATATCCTCTGAAAAATTGCTCTAAAAAAATCATTTCCTAAAACGTTTAGACTAAGACCATCATTTAAATGCATAATCAAAAACCTCATCAAGAGTATAGACAAGTGAGTTAGATCGACACAAAGCAAGCATGGTAATATTTTTTATTCAAAATTTTATTGAAATTGATAAAAAAAAATCAGATTAAGTTGCACTCCGTCTACATTTGGAATCAAACTAAGTTACAAGTGGATTCCTATAAGAAAGGACACTCCATCATGGTTGGGCTTTTGCCTTGTATGATTGAGTTGTAGTATAGGAATACACAACTAAAATACTTAAGTGTGCAAGTGACACGATGCCAATTCCACTCATTTGCATTAGTTTATTATAATGTGTATTGGAGTTCATCGGCTGAACAATTTCTCTAACAGAAACCAGAAATGCTTGAAGAAGAGGTGCTCGGATATGCCCTCTATTTAAAAAAAAAAGTCATTAGGCTTGCATAACTGTAGCTTGAGTTATTTTGTTTCACTAAATAGATTTTGAACATCCGCATTACATACCAGATTGGATACAAAGGACAGGTGGACACCTGAGCTATGTTAATAGCCATGTGTCATGTCATGTTAGCTAGATGCCACATCAACAAAGGCGACGTTATTCAAAAACAAATATGGAGCCAAAAATTGGATGAATGACATTCATATATAATATAGGTTATAGATGAACCACTTTAAACACATAGTTAATCTTGAAAAATGATACTTCATAGTTATAATCATGTTATTTTAATGACTATTATCGGGTTATATATGGAGTTAAATGGATATCTAATGTGCTTAAATGTGTATGTAATATGGTTCAACCTAATAAGAGGCCACACATGGGTCCCTTATTAAAGGTTTGATATAAAAGGGGATCTACTTGTGAGTCCCCCATTAAGCTCAACCCATCCCCTCCACACACATACACATTTAATCATATAACACACCTAACCCCCTAACCCTTCCTTAGGCTGGTGGGGTGTCAAAATTTCCTCTTATATATCCATTACTCTAACTTTGATCTTGAGCTCATGAGCCAATTCTACTCCCTCCTCAAGAGATTTCCAACAACTATAATCACGCTCAAATCCAAGCTCTAGGAAGAAAGTTATGCCTCCTTTAAGATTCCTTGGGCATTTTCTATGATGATGTCACTAGTGTTTTGTCACATCCACATGGACCCCCTTCATGTCATCGGTGTGTTGGCATCCACGTGGGTCTATCCCTCACTTACCAGCTGATGTGTCCTGCTATCAATCCATCAGACACAAAGGGCATCGAGTTTTCATGCCCACATCATTATCGGAATACCCTCCATTGGAAAACCCCTATTGGAGACTCAGGTTACAAAACTTCATGATCCTGTCTAAAGTCCAATCTCTGATACACTGTCGAACATCCCTTATTGGACCTTTCTTTTAGGAGACAAATCAACTTGTTTGCACACCTTCCAAAATCTGAAGTCTGAAAGCACTATTGGACTTCTTCAGTTGGCTTCCACCATCAGGGAACCTTCCTGAACGTGTCCTCTTGAAAATGACCTTTTGAAAAGATCCAATAGCTGACAGATTCCCAATCTGATGGCCCATATATTGTGGAATCCCCAAACCGCTTGATAGTTAATGAGAAAAACAAGCTTCGACCAATTTTCAATGGACAAGCTCTACCACCAAATCAACGACTCAGATCTTGTTGGTCCATCTCTTTGAAAAATTGAGGGTTCTCTCCCACTTGGGCTCACACCTTTGGGAAGCTCCAACCACGTTGACCTTGTAGATCGTTCTGAAACTTTCCTTCTAATCGGCCTTTGGGTTTGCGAGATCATCTTGACTTTACCACTAGAGGACACTTGTCCCCCTCTATGTGTCACTAGCCACGAGACAACTTCCGATATGCCTACCCTTGTTGATGTGCCCCTTGACATGGCACGTCTACTCAACATGTTAATGTGGCATCCTACACACTTTGGGTCCCTTCCGAGGAAACTTTCTCATTCGAAAGATTGAATGGTTGAATAACTCGTCATTCGATGACCTAGATCCATTTGGGTTCCTACACAAATACGTTATTTATTCGGCCACTAGCTTGACAGATCTAACGGTCCAAATCCATCTGGGCGTGATCCAATGCATCCTTCTCATTCGGGCTTGTGCCCACGACCTATTCAAGCTTAACACAGCCATACATCTTCCCATAGTTCACATCATGTGTCAACATGCTTCCCATGAGTTCTAACGGTTTGGACTGACTGAGACCAATGTTCCAAATCCTTGCGATCACCCAACCCTGCTCAGTGTTTAACCAACACATTACTTAGCATGTCCTTTGGCTAGATGGATCTGATGACCTGGATCTGTTCTTTTGAGCATCGATGGCTCTTGTCAATCCCAGGTTTGCACTTGCAACATTTTCTAGCAGGATTCACACTTTGTGATTCTCAGTTCCTCCATAGCTCTCAACCCATGGACCAATTAGATTCCATCTCCATAGACTCTTTTTGCAGATTCTATTCTCGCAAGCCATTCTCTCTGCGAACTTCATCCCGTGAGCCTGCTTCCAAGCACCAATCATTGACAGACGGTGGAGATCCAATATTTTTCCCAACGCATAGTTCAGATTCATTCTTGACACTTAGTCGATTTTCTTTCTTTCCCTCATTAATTTATCGAGGCTCGAACAACATGGTTATTCGTGGTTCCTGAGACAAGGGTTCTACATAGTCTAGGCTCCCATGGTAGGGTCTCGCCCTTGCGGTTCCATCACAAGATTTCACATTTAACTTCACATTTGGGAAAACCAATTAAATGGGACTTCGAGTTTCTGCGAGATCCATCAACCCATACACTGATATTTCCAGCAGTAAGGCACTTCTATCACAGAATGAAAGGAACACTTATTCCTAGTTTCCAACATTGGGTCTCAAGGAGATTGTACAAGGCTAACCTCTATACAGAGCTTGGCCATTGTCAAGACTAAAAACATGGGTGAATTCGTGGGAAAACTATAGACTTTCAGAGTGAACAATCTCTTTCACTCAACTTCAGCCAACCTCATATATTTAACCATGAACCTATAGGCCATCTACCTATGCATTCAAAAGAACATAGCTAATCATGGAGAAAATGTTCATTACATAGGAAATATGAAATCATATATTCATTTAATTTCTCATAAACTTATTGATCCAAAATCGGATTCAGAAGCCTGTCAGGGCTTGAAAAATGCTAAAAAATGAAAGTGCTCGGAATCCGACGAAACCAACACCATTGCGTCCGGCTCGTCTTCCTGATTCCGGTGGTATATTTACTTTGTCAAACGGAGTCCGTATGGAGAAGATATCACATTCTATCCGCCGAGCCAAACAGGGAAAATTTTGGGATGCTGACTGTACCTNAGGTGATAGGTGTCACCACTGGAAGGGTGACACGTGGCACGGGATGACGTCAGCATCGTACGGTAGATGACATGGCACGGATGACTGGGACGCATGGCGCACTAACGTGGCAGGTGACGTGGGCGAATCATTGATTGACACGTGGCATCATTTGGGCGAATGGTAAGGTGCCACGTGGCACCCCGGGTTTAGCCAATGAGGGCTATGTCAAAAGTTTTGGGGCCCGGGGGGTTCGAACCCCGGACCTCTCCCATCGGCAATGTTTTAAACAAAGTTCGCTAACCACTATACCCGCATTTGTTGTTATGTAACCCTATACTATGGCGTGCGGTTTGGTTAAACCCAGGGTTTTTACGCTGTACCTTATGACCGTTGTGCGGGGGCTTGTGTATTGTGCGCGGGTTGTATAGCCTGAGGGTTCCATTACATGCGCCCATATGACCAGGTGCAAAGCGCAAAAGGGGTTAGACCAGCACTAGCCCAAAGGGCTAGCGCTTGGCCATATTAACTCTCATGTGACCTTTTAAAGGGGGCGCGCCCAGGCTTGGGGGGCTAAAGCCCAATGTAACTATATTATATGGTTTAAAAGTTGTTTTGCAACCAATTTTTGGTTAATTTAATGTAATTAACTCATTTTTGGGAGTTATTGGGCATTTTTAGAGCTTAAATTCGTGGAGGAAGTTGGAGATGGATAACCAACTTCCCAACTATTTAACCAAGACCATTTTGAGGCCATGGGGACAGCTTTTGAGAGAAATTCAGAGCAGATATGCTGAGGCAGAGCCAAGTCAAAGCCAGTTTGAGGCAGGGAGACCGTTGAGGAGGAGATGCTGTCGGACGATTTCTGAGAGCTTCGGACATCCGTTTTGCGTGCCATGTTTTGTGCAAGATTCTAGAGATCTGGGTGAACATGACCAGATCAGTATGGAAGCCATTTGACATTGTAATGATGTACCATTAAGATTTTGAAAAGAAATAAAGAAGCCTCCCCCACAGAGAAAAGGCCCGGAGACGTAGGCAAAGTTGTGCCGAACTCCGTTATCAACCTGTGTATTATGGTTTGTTGTTTCTCATTGTTTTTCAGATC
>JASDQU011404905.1:41233-53913 GCA_032191745.1 Picea mariana | reverse complement strand
AGATTAGTTAAGGCTTTTGGGAATGAATTCCCATATGGAGTAAAATCACCCATGTAGATTTCTATAATGTCATGTACTCAATCTGAAAATTTGTTGAGGACAACTCGTTGGAAGTTTGGAGGAGCATTACATAGGCCAAATGAAAGGACCTTGTAGGAACATATGCCCCAAGGGAAAGTAAATGTGGTTTTGTCTCAATCCTGAAGGTTGATATGTATTTGATTATATCCACTAAATCCATCTAAAAATGAAAAGTACTTTTTACCTGCTAAGGCATTAATAGTTGATCAATGAAAAGTAAGTGGAAGTGGTATTTCCTTGTGGCCTTGTTGAGTTCTCAATAATCTATACACACACCCCATACTCCATTCTTCTTGGGCACTATAACCAAATGCAAGACCCATTCACTATTAGAGATTGGGTAAATGAATCATACATCTAAGAGTTTTTGCAACTCTCCCATGAGTATGTCTTTTAAGGCAGGGTTCATTCTTCTTTGAGGTTGCCCAATGGATGAAGAATCATATTTGATATAAATGTGGTGTGTACAAATGTATGGATGAATGCCCTTCATGTCTTTGTAATCCCATGAAAAGGTTGGTGTATGTCTTTTGAGAACATCTAGTAGTTGATTCTCTTAGACAATAGTCAAACTACTATTGATTTTCAGATCTTTGGATGGAGAAATTTCCACTGTTTTGGTTGTAGTTTGTTCATCTTAGTAGTGATTAAATCTTGCCAATAAGTCTCCTTTAAATAAAAAAAAAATTAAATTGTCCTTCCTCTTTTTGTCCAGTGTATTCCTCAATTTTTATAGAGCTTGGATACAAATTTTGTATATAATTTGAAAGGAAGGTGTCTTCATCTGTATCCTGTATCGCTAGTGTTGTTTCACTTGTAAGGAGATGGTGAATTATGGCATGAAATGTCTCTTATCCTTCCTTTTGTCCTACCTAGATAGATGTTTCAATGTTAATAAGTGGCTTGGCAGGGGGGTAGAGTATACGTTTATTTTGTGATGGTCATGTTTCCTTCCCTAAAATTGATATATGCATTAGTTGTATCTAGCCAAGGTATTCCTAGGATGAGAGGGTACCCATTGAGTTTTGATTTAATATGTAGCACTATGAAATCTGTTGGGTACTCCCATGAATCAATAGAGGCCATCACATCCTCTAAGACTCCCTTGAGATTTACAGTTGATTTGTTTGCTAGCTAGAGTATAGTAGGTGTGTGTCTCAATAGTTCCCTTAGATAAAGTCTAAGCATGGTTTCCTTTTTTCATAACATTGATAGCTACTCCTAGGTATATTAAGGTGTTATGTATTAGATTTTTGTTGATGTAGACATATACAACTAGGCTACCTAGATATAAATATTTATGAATAAAAACTTTTCCTAACATTATATCTACAAGTTGACCTATCACATTGACTGTAGGAGGGTCTTTTTTTTTCTTCCCAGTCTCTTAATGCAATCTTCCTTGATGAATTTGATGTAGATAAGAACATATTTAATAGCTTAGAGGAGAAGGATTTTGATGCATAAGTTCTTGAGTTCACCTAAAAGGTTATTTTTTGAGCTTGTGTAAGATTTCTTAGCTTTTAGTCTTTTACGAAAATGAAGTGTTTTTTGAGGGATAGGTTGTTTCTCTTATGGCAGAGTTTCCATCTCCTTAGAGTCTTTATCCTTTATGTACTATGTACTAAGAAGGGTGGTTTTCATTAATTCTCTTGACCTCAGATTGCTTTTTTGAATATCCATAGAGTAAGTTTGGTAGGTGGTCATCTCGTTATTGTACACTTGTTGTCCCCACCTATTGTTTAAATTGGGTGCTAGTTGGGTAGGCAACTGAGGTTGTTTCTAGATTTGCTAGTTGTTGCAAATTTTGAAGTCTCCATCATTGGGGAGGAGTAGACCATTATTGGTTTTGCATGTGAGGATGAGATGGAAATTATGGAAGATGAAATTGGAAAGGTTAAGAATGGTTTTGGTACTATCATTGTTGGTTATGCATTGGCCAATTGGGTGATTGGGAGGATATCAGGGTTGAGCATGAATTTGTGCATTATATCCAACAAAATATTAAGGATGTGAATAAGGAATACTTGGTTGAAATGGTCAAGCTATTCATTGCCTCTTTTGGTTGATGAAATATAGTTGTTCCATATTCTCCTAAGCTCCTTGGTAAACATCCTTGATACATGGAAAATAAATACATTTGTTAGTTTGATGTTGCTCTTCATAAATTGCATAGATTTCCACAATAGTGAGTGGATATTAATTCCTAGAATGTTTTTTTGTACATGATTTAAGACAAAAAACAATTAGATATTTTTCTACCTCTTCTTGCTTCTTGTTTATTTGCATTATATCCATATACATAACCAATGAATGCAAGATGTCAATTTTCATATCCTCTAACAAGATTAATATTTCATTCTTTGTGAGAGTTACAAAATTGGATGATTGTGGGGAAACATTGCTTACACCCCTACTTTTGTTTCTTGTAGACTCGGGGTAGTTTTTGAATAATTTCTTGATATATCCATACTCCAACTAGAAGATGTCTTCATTTTCAAGGAGGTTCAAAGTCTCCATCAGTTCCTTTCTTACTCTAAGAAACACAAGTTTGAGAGATTTTTCATCTAGTGTGAAACTATGAGCCATGTTGTAACTAAGTTGGAATCTCTCTTCATAGTCTTCCAAAGATTATTGATCTCTTTGGAGCATTCTAAAGATCTCATATCCAATATTTCTAGCCTTACAATAGTCCCTATATTTTTCAATGAAGGTTTGCTTCATTTTCTCCCAACTTCTAATAATGTTCCCCTCTAAACTCATAACCATTTCAAGGTTGATTTCTCCAATGTAGAGGGAAAAGGTTTGAGCTTTTGAGCATCTACTACAAATTCATAAGTTTTCCAAACAACCTCAAATTCAAAAAAAAGTATCAGGGTTCTCTATAGTAAGGCCATGAAAATGAATTAGAGTAGTAGGGTTATTAATCTTCATCCTCATTTATTCATAAGTTTCCCAAATTGGGAACTCAAACATCCCAAGTTGTTGTTCTCGTTCTTCAACCATGGTATGATGAGATGGATATCCTTCACTTTGTCCAATTTCCTGATCAACAAAAGGATTCACAAAAATCCCGACTCCTTGATATAACTCAATGAATTATTCAATAATTTTTTGAATGCCCCCCTTCATAGTCCTCTTGCTATTGTCCTTGTTCACTTGTACCTATTTAGATTACACCAAAAATATGTGTTCTAGATAAAAATATACCAAATATATCTCTAGGTCGATGCATACAATCTAATGAGTGTTTCTTTTAACCTTTTTTTTAAGTTAATATTAACTTAAGTGCAGTTTTTAGAACCTCCACCACAATGGTCCAAAAAAGTGTTTGGACCATAATTACAACAAGATTGATGAACTCCTTAGATTAAATTTAGATTATCAATCCAAGAACGTGCTTCTTTATGAAGTATTGTGCACTTTTTTACCCCTTATATTGACATGAGTGGTAAAGACATATTTGCAAGGGTATACACCTTATTTTTCTTTTCTTGAGGACGGTTGAAGCATAGTAGTACTGCTTGATGGATCAATTGGTTGATTCTTTGGGTGGTCTTTGTTGTTTTCTTGGTGATCACATGTTCCTTTGTGATGATTGTTGGTGATGACATATTCATTTGATGATGTTGTTGATTCCCATGTTTTCATTCAGTTCGCTGGTGATGCTCCTTGACATGAAGGCTTGGTTATGGTCATATTACATGAGCGCCCTTATATTTCTCATGTCTATTTCACTTTGTTTACCATACTTGGAAAATGACATTGAATTTCATGGAGCACTTACTTGAATCATTTTGAGGCACCCTGGGGATTGAGTTGGATTTTGTGATGACATGCTATTTCGCTTTTGAGGAGGGTCATACCTTTTATGATGTCTATTATACTTCATTGATCATACTTGATCAGATAGACAAACTTCTTGGTGGAATGTTCATCTACATGGCTAGTTTTCAATCACCTAGGGTTTATGATGGGGTATAGGCAAGGAACCATCCTATAGGATTGTGCTAGTATCTTCTTATTTATTGTACTTCCAAGATGATACTCAATAGGATAAACAAATTTCATTCTAGAACGCTCACCTCCTTGGCACATTTTCAACATCTTAGGGTTTCAAGGCATCAATGGGGCCTAAATTATGGATCTATTATTTGGACAAGGGTGTTCTAGTTTTCTTATGTCTATTATGTTACTATGGTCACCCTGGATTGAATGGACACTAATTTTGGTGAATGCCTTACTTCATGATGGATTTCCAACAATTTTGGTTCGATATTTAGGGTTTTTAGCTCGCCCATGGCCTGGAATTTCTTGGTTGAGAGCGTTGGGATATTTGTGTGTCTATTTTGGTCTTAAGTTCATATTCTATTGAATATACACTGTACTTAGTGAACGCCCCCCTTCTATCATGGAATTCTAGCATTGGTCACCATTTTTATGTCATCTTCAGACCATTTGAGGAGTGATGATATTGGTGCCTTTGGATGAGGGTGTTCTTGGTTTCTTATGTATATTAACAACTTAAGGTCATCCACTATTGCATAGACACTGAAAATCATGGAGCACTGCACCTATTCATGGTTTTCTAACATCTTGTGATTTGATTGGAGGGTTTCATGACACATCATTTGAGGTTGGAGCTTGGACTTGTTGACTTGGAACATTCCATTTTCATGTTCCATTTATTGAGACATATATCCATGTGATGAGGTCACCTTGCATATTTTCCTATCCTAATTTTTGAGGGTGCTCACATTTTGGAAGATTTTTTTCCTTGGGATGATGATAACATGTGCCTAGATCACTTTTCAATGAGGGCCCTCACATATTGTCATGTTTATTTGTCTCTCCTCCACTTCGTCTACCATGGAATCATGCATGCATTTCCATTTGGATGTTCATTGAATCATTCTACATGGATTGACCTTTCCATATGCGTGGATGAGGTGGTTACTTGCATACTTATTTATAGATCACATGCACACATCCTTTTTTTCTTTATGGAGTTCATTCCACTTCATACTTTTTCATATCACTCGTGTGGATTTTCTAGAAGGGTGCACTTATGGATAAGGAAATGATTTTCTATTTTGAGAATCTAGACCTGGTCCATTTCTCAAGCAAGGATGGTGCCCTTATCTTTTGGCTATTTTTGGAAAATATTTGCAACTAACTCCACTATTCTATCATTGTTGACTTGGTTGTTGGATTTATCTAGATTGAGATAATGTTAATTATATTTTCCTATAATATTTTAATGGAGGAAGTTGAGATCTCAACCAAATTCTTGCTACTTTTAGTAAGCAAGTTGTTGAAAGTCTTATTTTCATTGTATTCATCAAAGAAAAAAGTGGATCTATGAAAACAAATGATATTTTATTTTATGAGGAGTTAAAGCTCAAATATATATAAAGAATTTCTTTCTCCATTTGAAACTTGGATTGGATTTCGATGATTAATGGAAGAACTTGTGAGCAAGCTAGTTCCAAAATTTGGAGGATTTGGTCTCTTGTTTATGTAATTTTAGGTTTTATTTATGTACAATTTCTATATGTGTAGATATATGTTCTAGGGTGCACCATTGGAGATTTAATTTTGTAGGGTTATGAATAACAGATCCAATAATAAATCCATAAATAGGTAGTGTTTCCCATTGGAAAGGGTTGAGTGAGGTTTAGGTTCCTTTGTTCTATCTTATCTTCCTTTTGTGTGATTTACCTTCAAGATAAACGCATTATTCACTCTACATATTTTGATTAGGTGTGTTTGTAGATTATCTTTGGGTAAGTTCCACCTTAATTATTTTTTTGAGTTGTGGATCTAGATAGACCCTCTCACTCACATGTTTGTAATATTTAGCCACCAAAATTAAGGGTTAAGTAGTTCAAGTCACTTGATTTCTTGAATTCCCTTAAGTCAATTGTTGAACCCAGTGAAGGAGTTGTATGAAACACCACTTGACTACTTCTAGCCCTTGATTTTCCCACTTGAAATTGATTAAATGAATCCATAGTCCAAATAGATAAGTCACTAGAATCCCTTTCATTCATCACACCAAACCCATTTCCTTTTCTTGTTTATTTTCATTGTTGTTAGGATCTCTTTACTCCCACTCATTACCACACAAAGTGAACTTAGTAACCAATAGGGAAACCCCCTTTGGATAGGAATATGTTCCCTAGTCTAAAGTGTAGAGGAGAGTTAGTGAGGTAACATTATCCAACCTTCTAAGTTCCACAAGGCCAATACCCTATCTTTGGGACTTTAAGCTAAAGGTGCTAGTTTGTGTGGAAACATTTTAATGCCATTGTTGGGGATAAAGTCCATTTCCTAGAAGACATCTGTAGATTAGATACATATTTTTAGATGAAGGTTCTCATTGAAGATCTATTCTCATCTTGAATACTCCATTGAGGGAAAAATCCATTTTCTCTATTGCAAATTTGAAAATTTGTTGTTTGTAGGGTGAAACAAGCAACATTTGAAGGCATCAAAGTTTCACCTTAGTGAATCCATTATAATCCACTTTGGTACAAGGTATGAATATGTATTGCATATTTTGTTTTCATATTTGAATATCTAGAAGCATGTGTTCAGAACTAGAAGGATTTCATTGGTCATAGGCTCCATGTAATTTCTCAAATAATATGGGAGCACCAAATGAAGGGTACCATGAATATTTTCTTGATATTATTGAATCATTTTTTGGATATCATATCATACCTTTCACATATTGTCTCTTTCATCAAGGTTATGAATGAATTCACATTGTTTATGGAGATGTTTGCATGTGTATTTTTTTATGCACTTTGGAAGACAAGGAAATAAATTGGTTCGATGATCTTCGTGAGGAAACCATCATTACATTCCCAAATTTTTGAGAATATTCCTCAAACATTGGGAGACTCACCATGAAGAAAAAAAATATGGAGTGTTTATTGAACATGTCATGTTGCTCCTATTGATATTATGGTATCCGCGGGAGGTATTAACCTCCACGTGTAATCCTGACAAGAATAGAATATTCTGAGGAGCAAGAAGAAACCCTAAAGCATTGGATATAACCCTAGAAGACAAGTCGACTAAAGAAAATAATTTAATATTGAGTCTTTAGCCTCCAGAAAGAGAATTCGACCTAGAAAACTAAGAAAGAGAAAGTATAAATACAGGATGCCAGAGCTCATTTGTAGACACACAGTGCACAACTGTAGAAATCTAGTGCGCACTGCAGAAATTAGTAAGTGCGCAAGTCTGGAGAGTAGTTGCAAATGAAACTACTACAACTTGTATTTTTGGTTTTAGGATTGGAATTTCTCTTGGTTATGGTTTGGAATTTCTTCCTTGTGTGGCAGCTTTGAAGAGAGGTACACTACATTGATTCACTATAAGGCCTAGGGTTTTCTTTCAAAATTATTCTCTGTCAAGGTTAAGGTGCTCGGGGGTTGCTTCGGCCTATGGTTGGGTGCAAATATTTCTATATTGTCTACGGTTAAATGAGAAAACCTAATTTTATAATAGGTTATGGGCCCACATTATCTTTAGACATATAACCGCTGGAATATAGATTGGGAGGATTTGCTTAGTTATAGTTGTAGTTGTAGTCAAAGTTTTTGTTGCAACAATGAAACCATAACCCTCTTGTTGAGTCACCTTAAGTGAAGAGATTGATCTAATTTCTAGATATACTAGTGCGACCTAACCTAGAACACCTCCTGGTACTCTCAATAAGCTAAGACATCAAGTTTGAGTTTTTGGTCAGAGTCAAAGGTTGACCAAGTCAAAGAAGTCATGACTTACTCTATGAAATCAGAAAACAAGTTAAAAGGGGCTTATAACTTCAGAGCATGGAAGACAAGGATTGAACTCATCCTTGCCAAGAATAAAGCGTTCGATATCGTGAAAGGAAATATTGTGGAACCACAATTTGAAGAAGGAAAATAGAAGGAACCTCAGAACATTGCAATTGTGGAAAAGTTCAAGGACAATGATATCAATTCCATGGGTATCATAGTGGACTCTGTAAAAGATCACTTGATACCCTACATATCTCATCTTAACTCATCTAAGAAGATGTACGATTCCCTAACTAACCTCTTCTCAGTCAGAAACATTGGAAAAGTAATGAGTATGAAGAATGATCTCCATGACATGAAAATGAATGATGATGACAACATAACATCATACCTTGTGAGAATATCTTAGTTAAGAGATCAACTACAAGCTATTGAAGAAATCATTTCAGAGAAGGAACTAGTAAATATAGTACTCAATGGCCTTCCCAAGACATGGGATGCATTTGCCACAAGCATGAACACAAGAAAGGAGTATCCCACATTTGAATAACTTCAGAATTTTTGTGCACAAGAAGAATCAAGGATTAACGCAAAAGAGAAATTCCAAAGGAAAGATGATGAACAAAACCTATGGAAGAATAAAAAGATAAGGATTACTATTACGATGATTACTAGTCAAGTAATGTATTTGAAAAGATGAAGTACGTTGGAAATCCTTTGTAACAATTCCTGTGGAAGATATTATATAAGTAACAACTGCCAGATAAGATGAAATCATAATCAAACTTGAAGAGACCCAAATTAATTCAAAAAAGAAAGAAGTTAGCAATCAAGAGGAAATTAGAAAAAGACTTGTGACACTTTGCAGAAGGAAATAAGGATGCAGACGGAAACATGGGCTCTCTTAGATAGAGGGAGCTGATTATAGAATTCCAAAACGAAGAGCATGCATTCATACATGAAACAAATATTAGGAGGGAGATATTCCTAAATGATATGATCCATTGAGGATTATGAAGTATATGTCCATGTTCCCATTGAAAGTAGCATCCATGATACAAAACACGTGTTCAAAAGAAGTCTTCTTCAAAAAGAAGCCTTAAAGTATCCTTAGTTCATGTCCATCTACATCCATGATCCTATGATAAAAGTAAGAAGTTGGAATCTTCAGGGCATGAAATCTATAGAAGACTCCATGGACCCAAGAGCTAAACAGAAACATGAGGAAGAACATGAAGATTCCAAGAAATAAAGAAAATC
Source organism: Picea mariana (assembly GCA_032191745.1). Lineage (NCBI taxonomy): Eukaryota > Viridiplantae > Streptophyta > Pinopsida > Pinales > Pinaceae > Picea > Picea mariana. Next base: position 44,776 of record JASDQU011404905.1, on the reverse strand, counting down.
TAGAACAACCAGTTATTATACCAAGAATCACAAGACTACCAACTTAGTTTGAACTCAATAGAAGCAATCAAGCATAAGAAATGGTAGTTATCATAAAGAACAGTGTATGTAATAAAATGTGAAAAAGACTTGTGAACAAAAGCATTGCGAGATTCATAGGTTCTTCCAGAAGGAGGGAGAAAAACTATAACGACAACTCACCAGTATCCATGGATTGGAATTTACATGTAAAAGACTGTCCTTCCCAAATAAAGCAAGTGAGAAAGAAGCTTATACCAGAAAGAGACCCATGTATGCGGATATAATAAGACCTTACATGGATTCAAACAACCTGATGCAGAGTATCTCATATACAACATAAGTGTGTTGAAAAATTTCTATAACAAAGATAACGTATCAGAATAGTTACTCAGAAGTCTGAGATGATGGATTGCTAATCCATGGAAAACTCTCATGATGACAAAAGAAGTGCTACTTGGATATGTTTCAGTTTGAGCTTTGCCACAATGTCATGAGCTAGCAGGAAACAAAAGTGTTGAACTTGACCATGATATATTTTAATGATCAGAGCTATATATGAAGCCTTCAGAGAAAACCAATGTTCCATGGCAGACTGAAGTACATTGAGAACAAGAATTATATTCTCCGTGATGAAGTCCAGAAAAGAGAAGCAATTCTCCAATAAATCTCCACAGATGAGCAGATAACATATATTTTGGTAAATCCTCTGTCCAAGATGAAGAGTTTGCGTACTTAAGAAACAAGCTGGGGCTCATGGAGACAACTTCCTTATTGAAAAAGGAAGAGATTAATCCCATGTTGGGAGGGAGCACTGATGTGTTATTTATTTATGGACAATCATTTTTCAGTTCGAAAAATGGTCCAGGATGAGCAGTTCCTTTCCAGTTCGGAAAGTGGTTTGAGATTTCCGACGGACAAGCATTTTCCAATTCAGAAAATGGTCTAGATAAGACAATCATTTTTGTAATGAAAATGGTTCGATAGATTGTCGATGTACCATAGACAATGATTCCCCTTATGGCCAGTGTGGGGGAATGGTTTAGGACAATCATTCTTCTTGGCAGTCACTCTGATTAGTGGTAAAGAACAATGGTCCGCCTCGTCAGGAATTCATTCTTTTGAAGTTCACAATTGTGAGTAGTTTTGAAGAATGGTCTGTTTTGTAGGTTGGTGCAAGACATTCATTTCCTCAGAAAATGGTCTGGACAGTCATTCCCTAGAGCAGACTCATTCTCTCTAGGTTGTAGTATGATTAGTACCAAAAGAATGGTCCAGGTTAAAAAATCAGGGACATGCATTCCCTAGGGTAGACTCATTCTCTCCAAGTTGCACTATGATTAGTGTCGAAGGAATGGCCCAGTTAGGTGAATGGTCTAGGGTAAAAAATTAGGGTCAATTATTCTTCTATGCTTGAGAAGAATAGTCCAGATAGCCCATTGTTGATTTTTTACCTTATGAGGGCAAATTCTCTTCTAGATCTCACATATGTGAGTGGAAGAATGGCCTAGATGATTCAATTTGTATCATGATATTGTTATACATGTTGATATAGGATGATATGATCAATATGGAGACTGTATGTCTCTGGACAATAGCTATATGCCACTGTGTTAGATGTGTTCCACTGTTTGTGACAATGTGTCACTTATCAAGTAGTCGTGTGCTACTTGGTGTGGTTGTGTACCACTAAATAGTAGTTGTGTACTACTATGGATAGACAAAGTTGTTTTCTATTGAATGGAATTATTCTAATTGCCATGAAGATTATCAGTAGTGTTGAAAATGATTACCATCTAGATGGATAGTCAGTGTATGGTCTAGGACAATTATTCTTCTAGGAACTATGTTCGGATTAGAATAATAGTCCTTGTATCCCATTGCGTTGATTCCAACATCTGTTGGAACAATTATTCTTCTAGGACATATGTCTGGATTATAAGATTATTGTATCACTCTATGGAGTGAGTGACTTATTCAACATAATTACTCATATGGAGTATGGATTAGAGAGATGATGCATTTGATGTTGTCAGATGATACTGATAGTGATGATGGTGTACATGATTTAATCATGAGATAGTCTGAGTGGCTATGATGATGATACTGATTGAATGGTATGTTTGTGCTCAAGACCATTTCCTTCAATACCTCCCTAGCTAGGAGGGAGTGTTGATATTATGGTAGTTGCGGGAGGTAATAACCTCCACTTGTAACCCTGGAAAGAATATAATATTTTGTGTTAAGCCCTAATATTGGCTCATTACCCCTTAATTGGGGCATACTATATTAGTAATGTTATTTTATTTATGTCGGCTTTAGGCCATTAGTTGAAATTATACCTCCTAGTCTCCTATATATACCAAGGAGACATTTTCATTTTGAATCATCTTATACTTGAACATTTAAGTGGGGTAAAAGGAGGTTGCCCCCTCGAAGAGGCTTATTATCTGAAATTATCTCTTTTTCAAGGCACTGAGTTCTTTTTCTGAGGTTTTTTTATGCTATATTGATATTTGGTTCCTAACATATGGTATCAGAGCTCAAGGTCTTGGGGTTTCGTTGCTACATATGAGACACCTTGGAATTTTCACTATAACTTTTTTTCTACAATGTTTCAGAAGGAAATTCTTGGAGGATATTTAGTAGATGGATCAAGGTACGCTGGGTTCAAAATTCAGCTCCCGAGGCCTTATAATTTCGGAGATACAACCTGTACAAGATAGGGTTCTGGAATCATCCTGAACTGAGTCATTGCGGAATTTTCACTATAAAAAATTTTCTGTAATGTTTCATACCCTACACTCTGGAGGCCATTCATAGAACTTATCAAGGTATCTGTGGTAAAAAATTCAGCTTCTGGGTCATCTTACATTTGTAGATGCACCTTGTGTAATATAGGGTATCTGACTAGTCCTATTGACTAGTCTCAAGAAGGTGTTATAGGTAAAACAATCATAACGTCTTCCTAGAGTATCCAAATTGAGTGGGACTGGTTGCATTGGATCATGGATAGTCTTTAGTATTTCAGGTGTGATTTTCAGAATTTAATATCAATTATTTTGTGCGGGGCATGCTATACAAGTGAGATCTCCTGAAAAGGCTAAAAATCGACAAGTTGTGGGGAAGTTACCGTAAATTCCACTTGGCACATCCAATTTTGATCAGACCTGTGGCATTGCAGAGAAGAAATATCAGAGAACTACATAAAAGAAAGTTTCATACCTATAAGGGCCGAAACTTGGGAGATACAACAGAAGAAATATTGTCTAGCAGAACCACCTCAAAATCAAGGTTCAAAAGTGATACTTGGCCAACATGCCACCCAAAAAAGGAGCTTCTACACCAATTAAGCCTCCAGAAAATCCTACTTGGACTCTTGATGAAGGTGAAGAAATGCGTAGGGACATAAATGATTTACAAAAGAAGATAGTTACAAAAGATGAACTACAAGAGATGATGGAGGGTTTAAAAGGGGAGATCATGGAAGTATTGAAAAATTTCGTAATAGAGAAGACACCTGAA
>JASDQU011404905.1:11384-41213 GCA_032191745.1 Picea mariana | reverse complement strand
AGATTAGTTAAGGCTTTTGGGAATGAATTCCCATATGGAGTAAAATCACCCATGTAGATTTCTATAATGTCATGTACTCAATCTGAAAATTTGTTGAGGACAACTCGTTGGAAGTTTGGAGGAGCATTACATAGGCCAAATGAAAGGACCTTGTAGGAACATATGCCCCAAGGGAAAGTAAATGTGGTTTTGTCTCAATCCTGAAGGTTGATATGTATTTGATTATATCCACTAAATCCATCTAAAAATGAAAAGTACTTTTTACCTGCTAAGGCATTAATAGTTGATCAATGAAAAGTAAGTGGAAGTGGTATTTCCTTGTGGCCTTGTTGAGTTCTCAATAATCTATACACACACCCCATACTCCATTCTTCTTGGGCACTATAACCAAATGCAAGACCCATTCACTATTAGAGATTGGGTAAATGAATCATACATCTAAGAGTTTTTGCAACTCTCCCATGAGTATGTCTTTTAAGGCAGGGTTCATTCTTCTTTGAGGTTGCCCAATGGATGAAGAATCATATTTGATATAAATGTGGTGTGTACAAATGTATGGATGAATGCCCTTCATGTCTTTGTAATCCCATGAAAAGGTTGGTGTATGTCTTTTGAGAACATCTAGTAGTTGATTCTCTTAGACAATAGTCAAACTACTATTGATTTTCAGATCTTTGGATGGAGAAATTTCCACTGTTTTGGTTGTAGTTTGTTCATCTTAGTAGTGATTAAATCTTGCCAATAAGTCTCCTTTAAATAAAAAAAAAATTAAATTGTCCTTCCTCTTTTTGTCCAGTGTATTCCTCAATTTTTATAGAGCTTGGATACAAATTTTGTATATAATTTGAAAGGAAGGTGTCTTCATCTGTATCCTGTATCGCTAGTGTTGTTTCACTTGTAAGGAGATGGTGAATTATGGCATGAAATGTCTCTTATCCTTCCTTTTGTCCTACCTAGATAGATGTTTCAATGTTAATAAGTGGCTTGGCAGGGGGGTAGAGTATACGTTTATTTTGTGATGGTCATGTTTCCTTCCCTAAAATTGATATATGCATTAGTTGTATCTAGCCAAGGTATTCCTAGGATGAGAGGGTACCCATTGAGTTTTGATTTAATATGTAGCACTATGAAATCTGTTGGGTACTCCCATGAATCAATAGAGGCCATCACATCCTCTAAGACTCCCTTGAGATTTACAGTTGATTTGTTTGCTAGCTAGAGTATAGTAGGTGTGTGTCTCAATAGTTCCCTTAGATAAAGTCTAAGCATGGTTTCCTTTTTTCATAACATTGATAGCTACTCCTAGGTATATTAAGGTGTTATGTATTAGATTTTTGTTGATGTAGACATATACAACTAGGCTACCTAGATATAAATATTTATGAATAAAAACTTTTCCTAACATTATATCTACAAGTTGACCTATCACATTGACTGTAGGAGGGTCTTTTTTTTTCTTCCCAGTCTCTTAATGCAATCTTCCTTGATGAATTTGATGTAGATAAGAACATATTTAATAGCTTAGAGGAGAAGGATTTTGATGCATAAGTTCTTGAGTTCACCTAAAAGGTTATTTTTTGAGCTTGTGTAAGATTTCTTAGCTTTTAGTCTTTTACGAAAATGAAGTGTTTTTTGAGGGATAGGTTGTTTCTCTTATGGCAGAGTTTCCATCTCCTTAGAGTCTTTATCCTTTATGTACTATGTACTAAGAAGGGTGGTTTTCATTAATTCTCTTGACCTCAGATTGCTTTTTTGAATATCCATAGAGTAAGTTTGGTAGGTGGTCATCTCGTTATTGTACACTTGTTGTCCCCACCTATTGTTTAAATTGGGTGCTAGTTGGGTAGGCAACTGAGGTTGTTTCTAGATTTGCTAGTTGTTGCAAATTTTGAAGTCTCCATCATTGGGGAGGAGTAGACCATTATTGGTTTTGCATGTGAGGATGAGATGGAAATTATGGAAGATGAAATTGGAAAGGTTAAGAATGGTTTTGGTACTATCATTGTTGGTTATGCATTGGCCAATTGGGTGATTGGGAGGATATCAGGGTTGAGCATGAATTTGTGCATTATATCCAACAAAATATTAAGGATGTGAATAAGGAATACTTGGTTGAAATGGTCAAGCTATTCATTGCCTCTTTTGGTTGATGAAATATAGTTGTTCCATATTCTCCTAAGCTCCTTGGTAAACATCCTTGATACATGGAAAATAAATACATTTGTTAGTTTGATGTTGCTCTTCATAAATTGCATAGATTTCCACAATAGTGAGTGGATATTAATTCCTAGAATGTTTTTTTGTACATGATTTAAGACAAAAAACAATTAGATATTTTTCTACCTCTTCTTGCTTCTTGTTTATTTGCATTATATCCATATACATAACCAATGAATGCAAGATGTCAATTTTCATATCCTCTAACAAGATTAATATTTCATTCTTTGTGAGAGTTACAAAATTGGATGATTGTGGGGAAACATTGCTTACACCCCTACTTTTGTTTCTTGTAGACTCGGGGTAGTTTTTGAATAATTTCTTGATATATCCATACTCCAACTAGAAGATGTCTTCATTTTCAAGGAGGTTCAAAGTCTCCATCAGTTCCTTTCTTACTCTAAGAAACACAAGTTTGAGAGATTTTTCATCTAGTGTGAAACTATGAGCCATGTTGTAACTAAGTTGGAATCTCTCTTCATAGTCTTCCAAAGATTATTGATCTCTTTGGAGCATTCTAAAGATCTCATATCCAATATTTCTAGCCTTACAATAGTCCCTATATTTTTCAATGAAGGTTTGCTTCATTTTCTCCCAACTTCTAATAATGTTCCCCTCTAAACTCATAACCATTTCAAGGTTGATTTCTCCAATGTAGAGGGAAAAGGTTTGAGCTTTTGAGCATCTACTACAAATTCATAAGTTTTCCAAACAACCTCAAATTCAAAAAAAAGTATCAGGGTTCTCTATAGTAAGGCCATGAAAATGAATTAGAGTAGTAGGGTTATTAATCTTCATCCTCATTTATTCATAAGTTTCCCAAATTGGGAACTCAAACATCCCAAGTTGTTGTTCTCGTTCTTCAACCATGGTATGATGAGATGGATATCCTTCACTTTGTCCAATTTCCTGATCAACAAAAGGATTCACAAAAATCCCGACTCCTTGATATAACTCAATGAATTATTCAATAATTTTTTGAATGCCCCCCTTCATAGTCCTCTTGCTATTGTCCTTGTTCACTTGTACCTATTTAGATTACACCAAAAATATGTGTTCTAGATAAAAATATACCAAATATATCTCTAGGTCGATGCATACAATCTAATGAGTGTTTCTTTTAACCTTTTTTTTAAGTTAATATTAACTTAAGTGCAGTTTTTAGAACCTCCACCACAATGGTCCAAAAAAGTGTTTGGACCATAATTACAACAAGATTGATGAACTCCTTAGATTAAATTTAGATTATCAATCCAAGAACGTGCTTCTTTATGAAGTATTGTGCACTTTTTTACCCCTTATATTGACATGAGTGGTAAAGACATATTTGCAAGGGTATACACCTTATTTTTCTTTTCTTGAGGACGGTTGAAGCATAGTAGTACTGCTTGATGGATCAATTGGTTGATTCTTTGGGTGGTCTTTGTTGTTTTCTTGGTGATCACATGTTCCTTTGTGATGATTGTTGGTGATGACATATTCATTTGATGATGTTGTTGATTCCCATGTTTTCATTCAGTTCGCTGGTGATGCTCCTTGACATGAAGGCTTGGTTATGGTCATATTACATGAGCGCCCTTATATTTCTCATGTCTATTTCACTTTGTTTACCATACTTGGAAAATGACATTGAATTTCATGGAGCACTTACTTGAATCATTTTGAGGCACCCTGGGGATTGAGTTGGATTTTGTGATGACATGCTATTTCGCTTTTGAGGAGGGTCATACCTTTTATGATGTCTATTATACTTCATTGATCATACTTGATCAGATAGACAAACTTCTTGGTGGAATGTTCATCTACATGGCTAGTTTTCAATCACCTAGGGTTTATGATGGGGTATAGGCAAGGAACCATCCTATAGGATTGTGCTAGTATCTTCTTATTTATTGTACTTCCAAGATGATACTCAATAGGATAAACAAATTTCATTCTAGAACGCTCACCTCCTTGGCACATTTTCAACATCTTAGGGTTTCAAGGCATCAATGGGGCCTAAATTATGGATCTATTATTTGGACAAGGGTGTTCTAGTTTTCTTATGTCTATTATGTTACTATGGTCACCCTGGATTGAATGGACACTAATTTTGGTGAATGCCTTACTTCATGATGGATTTCCAACAATTTTGGTTCGATATTTAGGGTTTTTAGCTCGCCCATGGCCTGGAATTTCTTGGTTGAGAGCGTTGGGATATTTGTGTGTCTATTTTGGTCTTAAGTTCATATTCTATTGAATATACACTGTACTTAGTGAACGCCCCCCTTCTATCATGGAATTCTAGCATTGGTCACCATTTTTATGTCATCTTCAGACCATTTGAGGAGTGATGATATTGGTGCCTTTGGATGAGGGTGTTCTTGGTTTCTTATGTATATTAACAACTTAAGGTCATCCACTATTGCATAGACACTAAAAATTATGGAGCACTGCACCTATTCATGGTTTTCTAACATCTTGTGTTTTGATTGGAGGGTTTCATGACACATCATTTGGGGTTGGAGCTTGGATTTGTTGACTTGGAACATTCCACTTTCTTGTTCCATTTATTGAGACATATATCCATGTGATGAGGTCACCTTGCATATTTTCCTATCCTAATTTTTGAGGGTGCTCACACTTTGGAGGATTTTTTTCCTTGGGATGATGATAACATGTGCCTAGATCACTTTTCTATGAGGGCCCTCACATATTGTCATGTCTATTTGTCTCTCCTCCACTTCGTTTACCGTGGAATCATGCATGCATTTCCACTTGGATGTTCATTGAATCATTCTACATGGATTGACCTTTCCATATGCGTGGATGAGGTGGTTACTTGCATACTTATTTATAGATCACATGCACACATACTTTTTTTCTTTATGGAGTTCATTCCAATTCATACTTGTTCATATCACTTGTGTGGATTTTCTAGAAGGGTGCACTTATGGATAAGGACATGATTTTCTATTTTGAGAATCTAGACCTAGTCCATTTCTCAAGAAAGGATGGTGCCCTTATCTTTTGGCTATTTTTGGAAAATATTTGCAACTAACTCCACTATTCTATCATTGTTGACTTGGTTGCTAGAGTTATTTAGATTGAACTAATGTTAATTATATTTTCCTATAATATTTTAATGGAGGAAGTTGAGATCTCAACCAAATTCTTGCTACTTTTAGTAAGCAAGTTGTTGAAAGTCTTATTTTCATTGTATTCATCAAAGAAAAAAGTGGATCTAGGAAAACAAATGATATTTTATTTTATGAGGAGTTAAAGCTCAAATATATATAAAGAATTTCTTTCTCCATTTGAAACTTGGATTGGATTTCGATGATTAATGGAAGAACTTGTGAGAAAGCTAGTTCCAAAATTTGGAGGATTTGGTCTCTTGTTTATGTAATTTTAGGTTTTATTTATGTACAATTTCTATATGTGTAGATATATGTTCTAGGGTGCACCATTGGAGATTTAATTTTGTAGGGTTATGAATAACAGATCCAATAATAAATCCATAGATAGGTAGTGTTTCCCATTGGAAAGGGTTGAGTGAGGTTTAGGTTCCTTTGTTCTATCTTATCGTCCTTTTGTGTGATTTACCTTCAAGATAAACACATTATTCACTCTACATATTTTGATTAGGTGTGTTTTTATATTATCTTTGGGTAAGTTCCACCTTAATTATTTTTTTGAGTTGTGGATCTAGATAGACCCTCTTGCTCACATGTTTGTAATATTTAGCCACCGAAATTAAGGGTTAAGTAGTTCAAATCACTTGATTTTTTGAATTCCCTTAAGTCAATTGTTGAACCTAGTGAAGGAGTTGTATGACACACCACTTGACTACTTCTAGCCCTTGATTTTCCCACTTGAAATTGATTAAATGAATCCATAGTCCAAATAGATAAGGCACTAGATTCCCTTTCATTCATCACACAAAACCCATTTCCTTTTCTTGTTTATTTTCATTGTTGTTAGGATCTCTTTACTCCCACTCATTACCACACAAAGTGAACTTAGTAACCAATAGGGAAACCCCCTTTGGATAGGAATATGTTCCCCAGTCTAAAGTGTAGAGGAGAGTTAGTGAGGTAACATTATCCAACCTTCTAAGTTCCACAAGGCCAATACCCTATCTTTGGGACTTTAAGCTAAAGGTGCTAGTTTGTGTGGAAACATTTTAATGCCATTGTTGGGGATAAAGTCCATTTCCTAGAAAATGTCTGTAGATTAGATACATATTTTTAGATGAGGGTTCTCATTGAATATCTATTCTCATCTTGAATACTCCATTGAGGGAAAAATCCATTTTCTCTATTGCAAATTTGAAAACTTGTTGTTTGTAGGGTGAAACAAGCAACATTTGAAGGCATCAAAGTTTCACCTTAGTGACTCCATTATAATCCACTTTGGTACAAGGTATGAATATGTATTGCATATTTTGTTTTCATATTTGAATATCTAGAAGCATGTGTTCAAAACTAGAAGGATTTCATTGGTCATGGGCTCCATGTAATTTCTCATATAATATGGGAGCACCAAATGAAGGGTACCATGAATATTTTCTTGATATTATTGAATCATTTCATGGATATCATATCATACCTTTCACATATTGTCTCTTTAATCAAGGTTATGAATGAATTCACATTGTTTATGGAGATGTTTGCATGTGTATTTTTTTATGCACTTTGGAAGACAAGGAAATAAATTGGTTTGATGATCTTGGTGAGGAACCCATCATTACATTCCCAAAGTTTTTGAGAATATTCCTCAAACGTTGGGAGACTCACCATGAAGAAAAAAAATATGAAGTGTTTATTGAACATGTCATGTTTCTCCTATTGATATTATGGTATTTGCGGGAGGTATTAACCTCCACATGTAACCCTGACAAGAATAGAATTTTCCGAGGAGAAAGAAGAAACCCTAAAGCATTGGATATAACCCTAGAAGACAAGTCGACTAAAGAAAATAATTTAATATTGAGTCTTTAGCCTCCAGAAAGAGAATTCACCCCAAACAACTAAGAAAGAGAAAGTATAAATACAGGATGCCAAAGCTCATTTGTAGACACACAACTCACAACTACATAAATCTAGTGCGCACTACAGAAATTAGTAAGTGCGCAAGTCTGGAGAGTAGTTGCAAATGAAACTACTACAACTTGTATTTTTGGTTTTAGGATTGGAATTTCTCTTGGTTATGGTTTGGAATTTATTCCTTGTGTGGTAGCTTTGAAGAGAGGTACACTACATTGATTGGCTATTAGGCCTAGGGTTTTCTTCCAAAATTATTCTCTGTCAAGGTTAAGGTGCTCGGGGGTGGCTTCGGCCTATGGTTGGGTGAAAATATTGTTATATTGTCTATGGTTAAATCAGAAAACCTACTTTTATAATAGGTTATAGGCCCACATTATCTTTGGACATATAACCGTTGGAATATAGATTGGGAGGATTTGCTTAGTTATAGTTGTAGTTGCAGTCAAAGTTTTTGTTGCAACAATGAAACCATAACCCTCTTGTTGAGTCACCTTAAGTGAAGAGATTGATATAATTTCTAGATATACTAGTGTGACCTAACCTAGAACACCTCCTGGTACTCTCAATAAGCTAAGACATCAAGTTTGAGTTTTTGGTCAAAGTCAAAGGTTGACCAAGTCAAAGAAGTCATGACTTACTCTATGAAATCAGAAGACAAGTTAGAAGGGGCTTATAACTTCAGAGCATGGAAGACAAGGATTGAACTCATCCTTTCCAAGAATAAAGTGTTGGATATCATGAAAGGAAATATTGTGGAACCACAATTTGAAGAAGGAAAATAGAAGGAACCTCAGAACATTGCAATTATGGAAAAGTTCAAGGACAATGATATCAATGCCATGGGTATCATAGTGGACTCTGTAAAAGACCACTTGATACCCTACATCTCTCATCTTAACTCATCTAAGAAATGTACGATTCTCTAACTAACCTCTTCTCAGTCAGAAACATTGGAAAAGTAATGAGTATGAAGAATGATCTCCATGACATGAAAATGAATGATGATGACAACATAACATCATACCTTGTGAGAATATCTTAGTTAAGAGATCAACTACAAGCTATTGAAGAAATCATTTCAGAGAAGGAACTAGTAAATATAGTACTCAATGGCCTTCCCAAGACATGGGATGCATTTGCCACAAGCATGAACACAAGAAAGGAGTATCCCACATTTGAAGAACTTCAGAATTGTTGTGCACAAATAGAATAAAGGATTAACGCAAAAAAGAAATTCCAAAGGAAAGATGATGAACAAAACCTATGGAAGAATAAAAAGATAAGGATTACTATCATGATGATTACTAGTCAAGTAATGTATTTGAAAAGATGAAGTACGTTGGCAATCCTTCGTAACAATTTCTGTGGAAGATATTATATAAGTAACAACTGCCAGATAAGCCGAAATCAAAATCAAACTTGAAGAGACCCAAAATAAGTCAAAAAAGAAAGAAGTTAGCAATCAAGAGGAAATTAGAAAAAGACTTGTGACACTTTGCAAAAGGAAATAAGGATGCATACGAAAACATGGACTCTCTTAGATAGAGGGAGCTGATTATAGAATTCCAAAAAGAAGAGAATGCATTCATACATGAAACAAATATTAGGAGGGAGATAATCCTAAATGATATGATCCATTGAGGATTATGAAGTATATTTCCATGTTCCCATTGAAAGTAGCATCCATGATACAAAACATGTGTTTAGAAGAAGTATTCTTCAAAAAGAAGCCTTAAAGTATCCTTAGTGCATGTCCATCTACATCCATGATCCTATGATAAAAGTAAGAAGTTGGAATCTTCATGGCATGGAATCTATAGAAGACTCCATGGACCCAAGAGCTAAACAAAAACATGAGGAAGAACATGAATATTCCAAGAAATAAAGAAAAACCAGAACAACCAGTTATTATACCGAGAATCGCAAGACTACCAGCTTAGTTTGAACTCAATAGAAGCAATCAAGCATAAGAAATGGAAGTTATGATAAAGAACAATGTATGTAATAAAATGTGAAAAAGACTTGTGAATGGAAGCATTGCGAGATTTTCTTCTAGAAGGAGGGAGAAAAACTATAACAACAACTCACCAGTATCCATGGATTGGAATTTACATGTAAAAGACTATCCTTCCCAAATAAAGCAAGCGAGAAAGAAGATTATACCAGAAAGAGACCCATGTATGCAGATATAATAAGACCTTGCATGGATTCAAACAACCTGATGCAGAGTATCTCATATACAACATAAGTGTGTTGAAAACTTTCTATAACAAAGATAGCGTATCAGAATAGTTACTCAGAAGTTTGAGATGATGGATTGCTAATCCATGGAAAAATCTAACGATGACAAAAGAAGTTCTACTTGGATATGTTTCAGTTTGAGCTTTGCCACAATGTCATGAGCTAGCAGGAAACAAAAGTGTTGAACTTGACCATGATATATTTTAATGATTAGAGCTATATGAAGCCTTCAGACAAAACCAATGTTCCATGGCAGACCGAAGTACATTGAGATCAAGCATTATATTCTCTGTGATGAAGTCCAGAAAAGAGAAGCGATTCTCCAATAAATATCCACAGATGAGAAGATAACATATATTTTGGTAAATCCTCTGTCCAGGATGAATATTTTGTGTACTTAAGAAACAAGATGGGGCTCGTGGAGACAACTTACTTATTGAAAAAGGAAGAGATTAATCCCATGTTGGGAGGGAGCACTGATGTGTTATTTATTTATGGACAATCATTTTTCAGTTCGAAAAATGGTCCAGGATGAGCAGTTCCTTTCCAATTCGGAAAGCGGTTTGAGATTTCCGATGGACAAGCATTTTCCAGTTCAGAAAATGGTCTAGATAAGACAATCATTTTTGTAATGAAAATGGTTCGATAGATTATCGATGTACCATAGAAAATGATTCCCCTTGTGGCCAGTGTGGGGGAATGGTTTAGGACAATCATTCTTCTTGGCAGTCACTCTGATTAGTGGTCAAGAACAATGGTCCACCTCGTTCGGAAGTCATTCTTTTGAAGTTCACAATTGTGAGTAGTTTCGAAGAATGGTCTATTTTGGAGGTTGGTGCAAGACAGTCATTTCCTCAGGAAATGGTCTGGACAGTCATTCCCTAGAGAAGACTCATTCTCTCTAGGTTGCACTATGATTAGTACCAAAAGAATGGTCCAGGTTAAAAAATCAGGGACATGTATTCCCTAGGGCAGACTCATTCTCTCCAAGTTGCACTATGATTAGTGTTGGAGGAATGGCCCAGTTAGGTGAATGGTCTAGGGTAAAAAATTAGGGTCAATTATTCTTCTATGCTTGAGAAGAATAGTCTAGATAGCCCATTGTTGGTTTTTTACCATATGAGGGAAAATGCTCTTCCAGATATCACAGATGTGAGTGGAAGAATGGCCTAGATGACTCAGTTTGTATCATGATATTGTTATAAATGTTGATATAGGATGATATGATCAATATGGAGACTGTATGTCTCTGGAAAATAGCTATATGCCACTGTGTTAGACGTGTTCCACTGTTTGTGACAATGTGTCACTTATCAAGTAGTCGTGTGCTACTTGGTGTGGTTGTGTACCACTAGATAGTAGTTGTGTACTACTATGGATAGACAAAGTTGTTTTCTATTGAATGGAATTATTCTAATTTCCATGAAGACTATCAATAGTGTTGAAAATGATTACCATCTATATGGATAGTCAGTGTATGGTCTAGGACAATTATTCTTCTAGGAACTATGTTCGGATTAGAATAATAGTCCTTGTATCCCATTGCGTGGATTCCAACATCTATTGGAACAATTATTCTTCTAGGACATATGTCTGGATTAGAAGATTATTGTATCACTCCATGGAGTGAGTGACTTATTCAACATAATTACTCATATGGAGTATGGATTAAAGAGATGATGCATTTGATGTTGTTAGATGATACTGATAGTGATGTTGGTGCACGCGATTTAATCACGAGATAGTATGAGTGGCTATGATGACGATACTGGTTGAATCGTATGTTTGTGCTCAAGACCATTTCCTTCAATACCTCCCTAGCTAGGAGGGATTATTGATATTATGATAGTTGCGAGAGGTATTAAACTCCACTTGTAACCCTCAAAAGAATATAATATTCTGGGAAGCAAGAAGAAACCCTAAAGCATTGGATATAACCCTAGAAGACAAGTCAACTAAAGAAAATAATTTAATATTGAGTCTTTAGCCTCTAGAAAGAGAAGTCGTCCTAGACAACTAAGAAAGAGCAGTATAAATATAGGATTCCAGAGATCATTTGTACACACACAGCTCGCAAATGCAGAAATCTAGTGCTCATTGCAGAAATTTAGTAAGTGCGCAAGTCTGGAGAGTAGCTGCAACTACAACTACTGCAACTTGTATTTTTGATTTTAGGCTTGTACTTTCTCTTGGTTATGGTTTGGACTTTCTTCCTTGTGCACTAGCTCTAGAGAGAGGTATGCTACATTGATTGGCTATTAGGCCTAGGTTTTTCTTCCAGAATTATTCTCTGTCAAGGTTAAGGTGCTTAGGGGTTGCTTCAACCTATGGTTGGGTGACAATATTGCTATATTGTCTATGGTTAAACGAGAAAACCTACCTTTCTAACAGATCCTACCTAAGGAAAAATATTACATTGCACCCTCCATTGAAAATCAAAGGCAAGATGAAGATGTACCCACCACCAAATATCATGATATTGAATACCATGTTGATGTAACACCCCTGTTTCCCCTAGTTTGTAAGTATAATTATTATCATAACCAAACTATGAACATGTTTTTTATGTGGCCATTTAAAGACAATGGACCTTTTGATATATTTTGTAATGTGCATATGGATTATTAATACAATAGAGAAATTTTGAACTACTACTGAAAGGATGGCCTTCATGGGTTACGATCTCATGAGAGGAATGGCACAAGAGGCATGAAATTACTGGTTGAAATGACCCTACCAGGCAGTACCCTGTCAAATTAAAAAAAATAATGCATACCTTGAACTATCCTTTTCCCAGGAAACTTGACTACTAATCAAGTTGGTAACTAGGTAGTCTCCTACAAAATTAAGGAAGGAACGAAAGAGTACCACCAGGAAGCTTCTGACACGACCCATGAGGTGTTGGGGAGGAATACATGAAAAGAGTAGGAGGAAATACATAAGGAGGAGGCATGATTAGGAAAATAGGTCTGGGCGCTGGAGATAGGGAGAACTCATTGGTTGGGAGAAGAGAGAAAATACAGAGGTAGTAGAATCTCCTAGAAAAACCTTGCAGAAGGTTAAATTTGGACGAGTTATTAATATCGTGGCCATTTATTTGGAATGAAGGTTAAATTTGGACCCTTGATTAGAGCATGGGTGATACCTAATCTTGACCGTCGATCTTGAAGAATGGTGAGATCCCGACCCTCCATTGGATCTAGATATGAATCCCATGGAGTATGCACTCCTAAATCAATGAGGACCGTTTATCTATAGGAGGGTTCCCATGGAAGCTAATGGACTATTAGATCCATTGTGGTGAACATGGTCAGAATGGCCCTGGATGCCAAAGTGAAGGAATTTTGATAAAGGGAGTTCGAGGGACGATATAGGCCATCCATCATGGCTAAGCCCATGATAAACCTTTGTTGAATATCACCGTGGGTCTCGTTTAAATGAGAGTAATAAATGAGATGATGTCAATGTGACGTGTCTTTCCAGTGTGCCTTAGGAGTGACAGGTGTTTCATGAGGATTGACCCAAGGCCAAGGGTTGTACAAAAAAAGGGGCTAAGATACCTTATGAACTCACCCCAAATATTAACCATTACATCTCTGAGATCCTGACTGTTGAACCTTCGATATTAGGGAACTGTGAGAAGAAGATCTGACTGTTGATGCATTAAGACATGAGGAGATCTATGCCATCCATTTTGAAGCACTATTCAGAGTGGAATTGACCGGAGACACAATGGGGAGACTCCGAGATGCAACCTAGACTGTCAAACTTCCAAGGTCTTGTAGATTATTGAGACCTTTAATTAGTATTTGAAGATTCAAGGAAATAACGTAGATGGTTCCATGTGTCACAATGCAGGTGGTGGTATGTGTCGAGCATAGAATGTGCCATGAGTCATAACACTTTGGTATCTGTAGGTGAGCTTCTATGGGAAGTGTGAATGCCACTTGTCAAGGAGAAATGGTGCCATATGTCATGCATAGATGATGTCACGATGATGTGAGGATGCCAGCATGGAAACCAACATGTTCAAGTAGTGACAAGTGTCACCAAGGGATTGACCATCAGGATTAAGGTGGTCCCATTGGATGAGGAGGCCCTTTGGGCTCTCGCTTTAAATTACAACTGTTAGATCTTTCGAGGATCACCCTCATGAAATCTGGACCATATATTTTTGATGTATCATCGTCAGAGGTGGAAGGATGACAATGCTTAAGGAAATCACCTAGTGCCGACGATGACGAGGAAGTCGATGAGAATGAGAACTGTGGATCTACAAGAGTTCAGAGTTCATCTCCACTGTAGATATCTAAGAACCATTACACATAATAAAGTGGATGATGAAATCATAAATTATGTGGCATGCCATCAAGGCAGCCAGAGCATCCTTAGGATGACATGTGTCATCTATTAGTTGGTTGGCGTGTGTTTAGAGAGGACTAACAAGGGTAACCATTGGTATCGTCGAAGATTTGAAAATGATATATTGACCATTAAATCCAGATGTAACGTCTTCAGAAGTATGGGTGGTTGGCATGGTCACATTTGACCAAGAAATGTTGATTATCGTTGATCGACGAAGGGACAAGGTGAAATATCCACCATTAATATCATGGATCACATACATGAGTCGTGGAAAATGTTAGGATCTGAGCGTCAATATCTGAGCCAAAGGATATCTCCAATGTGCTTTGAGCCTTCGATATCGAGAGCTGAGAGATGTAGAATTTAGGGGAGGTACTCTTTGGTACATCGTCGTTAGAGTTTTGGGATAGTGAGAGCAATTCATGGGATAAAGAAAGGCCAATGATGAAAAAATGTGGGCTAAGGGATCGGGACGTAAATATAACATGTCACTACAACGTCATATGGCATGAGTAATAAGTGGACACGTGGACTCCACATGGTAATCAACTGGCCGTTGCCCAATGAGGGCCCAAAAAACTTTGAGAAGCCATAAATTCTGATCTAGAGATCAGTTTTGGGGAAAATTGCAATCGTTGGAAATCTCTTGATGAGCATAATATGATGGTTCCATCAAAAGTATATTATAATATGGATTAAGGGAATGCAATTTTAATACCCCATTCCATTAAAAGTTAACTAGGGGTTTGGGTTTGTTACATAGTGGTATCAAAGCAGGAAACTACACTTGGCCTGCTGGGGTTCACGAAAGAGTCTAATAAATTGTATTAGAAATTTATAAGGGGGAGGGTACACTACCCTACTCTATTCATAAGGGCCTATTAATTCCCAACCATATAACCAAGTGATTAAGTCTTTGAGCACTTTATCTCATTCGCCAAGAGGTATATTCTCGTAGCATAGTGAAAGGTAGGGAGGTGGCAATAAAACCACCCTCAAGAGCACCGTTGTGGATTTTTTTACCACCACATGTCCCTACGTGGATATTCTAAAACCACCAGTGCAACATAGTCTTCTATTAACTCATGTGTAACCTGATTGGGTGTTTTTAATATGAGCCGTCAACCCTTACATACGATTCATGACTATGTTTCCATAGTATATAACGATGCAGATCGTTGATCCGACTGTGATCAAGGATCAAAATTATAAATTAACCACTGGGTATTTGACCATGAATTCCATGATCCAACGAAGGATATTGAATCAACCTGTTGATCTGATAGTTCTCGAGTCACTGTTTTACCCAACATATGAATTCGACGAATTTCACTGAGCAAAAAATTAACACCCGAAACCTTAAGAGTGATAATGTCCCTGCATTATTCTTCATGAGGATTTATTTTAAACATTATATCTTAACAAAAAAGGGGGGGATGAGACCATATGATTCTCTTGCATGAATAAAATTGATCTGTACACTGCCATTGTATGTTTAATGATGAATCTATTTTCTTTTATAAAAAAAGGTCACCTATGCTGTTTACATGATGGTGGATAACCAACTAACGAAAATTGTTGATCATCAACACTTAACCGATCAATGACCTTTCATACAAGCTATAAGTGAAAGGATGGTGACACACTATGAATGGGGAGAGATCCCCCATAACAAAGAAGAGGAATATGATGAAAGGAAAGTGGTAGAAACCCCTCCAAATATAGATGATATTGTGATTAGTCTCATGGCAGAGATGCAAATATTTAAGGCCCAATAATGACATGCTAATGAAAGAGTAGGGAAAATAGACTAAATTAAATGCAATCCTACTACAAAGTCTATCATTTATACAACGACATTTACATGATCATCTACCAGCAACCAACAATGTGGATGAACACCAGCCTGATAAAATCTAGAGTATTCCTCATATAATGAAGGGGCATAAATCTCTAATGAAGGGGCATAAATATCCTATGAACTGTCCAATAGTGAGACTAGTTCACATTCTCAAAGGAAAATAAAGAAGAAGAAGCACTCCAAGGGCGGTGACCCTGAATAATTTAAGAAATCCAAGCCACCCACTTTTGATGGGGAAATAAAAAAGGGGGAAGAAGAAGAAGCTTGAATACTTAGCTTGAATAAGTATTTTAGAGTTCATAACTACTCTGAAAACTTGAAAGCTCAAATAATTATATTTAACCTAAATGGAAAGGCCTCTGTATGGTGGGAAGACCTTAGAAATGTAAAGGATATCCATGAGAAGGAGTTTTCTTGGGGAAAATTTGAAAAATACTTCAAGAATAAGTACTTGTGTGAAAGGTACTATGATGAAAGGACCAAGGAGTTATATGAAATCAAACTAGTATAAATCACCATAGATGAATACATCAACAAGTTTCTGGAGCTACTGAGGTATGTGCCCTATATAAAGGAAGAACATATGAAGATGCAATGATTCCTTAGTGGGTTGCCTCAATATTTCTAGAATATAATTGATTTTGATGAACCTAAGACCTTGGAAGATGCCATTAGGAAAGCTAGGTATTGTTATGAACAAGTAAACCACAAGGAAAAATATCCCAAGGACTGGAAGAAGAAAGTTAAAATGGGATTTAATAAGAATGGGTATAATCCCCTAAGGTTCAAGAACTATGCAAAGATTTATAGGATGAGGATCCCCACTAAAAGTGTGAATCAATACTACTTTCCATATCAGAGTGTAAATAGAACCTTTGGATCATCCCCTAGGAGGACTGAGACTAAAATGAAAGAACCATTAAAATGTTGGGGCTGTGGGGAAGAAAATTTACTGAGGGACTGCCCTCATAGGAATCTAGATAATAGGAGAGTCTACAACGTCTAAGAGGATAGCATGGTTGATGATGTGGCCATGAGTATACCAAGAATTCATGCAGCTTCGAACAACATGCAAGCATACCGCCAAGCCTCAGTAGTGGAAATGGAAGGTATGATTTACAAACATCTTGTTTCTATTATGATTGACCTTGGTTCTAATTTGAGTTATATTTCCCCTCAAACTATTGAGAAGTGTAAATTACAACAAGCAAAACATACCAAACCATGGATTATAAAACTAGCCACTGGAACAAAAAGAAAAGTAACAAAGGTCATAACAAAATGCCAAGTCATTATGAATGGGTTTTCTTCCCAAGCAACCTTAAACATCCTTCCGTTAGGATCTTATGACATGTCGATTGGCATGGATTGGTTGGTTGATCATAAATCCAAGTTGGACTGTTATAACAAAACATTAGAGTGTGAAGATGATAAAAGGGAGAAAAGAACGCTATAGGGAATTCAAAATCCTATCTCAATGAGACATATAACAACCCTTCAAATGAAGAAATATTGCATAAAGGGGTGTCCTTTATATGCAATACAAATACTGAACTCTATTGAGGGGAATAAACCAAGCATAGAAGACCACCCTATATTGAGAGAATATGGATATGTGTTTCTTGAAGAGGTACCAGGTCTACCTCTTAGGAGAGACATTGATTTCTCAATAGAACTTGTACCTGGGGAAGTACCAGTGTCTAGAGAACCTTATAGGATAAGTACCCCATAGCTATTTGAACTCAAATTACAATTGAAGGAAATGTTGGACAAGGGTTATATTCAGCCTAGTGTGTCTCCTTAGGGAGCACCAACCTTGTTTGTGAAGAAGAAGGATGGTAGGCTCAGGTTGTGCATATACTATATAAAAATTAACAAAATGACCATTAAGAATAAGTATCCCTTGCCAAGAATTGATGACCTATTTGACCAGTTAAGGGGTGCTACAATATTCTCCAAGATTGATTTGAGATCTAGATACCATCAAGTTTGGATCAAGGATGAAGACATACACAAAACAACCTTTAGGACAAGGTATGGCACTATGAATTTTTGGTGGTTCCCTTTGGTCTTACCAATGCACCAACCACCTTCACCTGCTTGATGAATAACACACTCAACAAATTATTGGATAGATTTGTATTAGTTTTTAATGATGATATCCTAATTTATTCAAGGAACATGGAAGATCATGAAGGACATCTCAAGTTATTACTTCAAGTACTAAGAGAGCACAAGCTCTATGCAAAACTTAGTAACTATGACTTCTTCCAAAATCAAGTCCACTACTTAGGCCATGTTATCTCTGATAAAGGGGTGGAAGTTGAACCTAATATAAAATCCATTATGGAATGGCCTACACCGAGAGATGTAACTGATATTAGATCCTTCTTGGGTCTAGTAGGGTATTATAGGAGGTTCATTAAAGGATTTTCTAATATTGGTCACCCAATCACCTTTCTTCATAGGAAGGGAGTTAAATTTGTCTGGACAACAAAGTGCGAGAAAATTTTCCAGCAACTAAAACACCTCTTAACCAATGCCCTAGTGCTGAGAATTGTAGACCCAAACAAGGATTTCCCGGTGTGCACCAATTCCTGCAAAGAAGGACTAAGAGGAGTCCTCATGCAACAAGGGAATGCAATCTATTACGAATCAATAAAATTGAATAAACATGAAATAAATTTGATGACCCATGGCTTAGAGTTAGCTGCCATAATGCATGATTTAAAAATGTGGAGGAATTACCTGCTAGGAATAAAATTTGTGTTCATGATAGACCATAGCGGGATGAAGTATTTGTTTGACCAAACCAAACTAAATGCTATGCAAGATAGGTGGATATCACCAATGAGTTTGATTTTTATATCAAACACATTAAAGGAAAAGAAAATAGAGTGGTTGATGCCCTCAGTAGAAGTATGAAAGTGATCCACTTAGCCATTGTAATCACCTATGAATCAAACAACAAAGAGAGACTTAAAAGTGCACGAGAAGTATATGAATTTTTCAATATGGTAAAGACATATATATAACAAGGGCCCACAAGGCTGAAGTATGATGATTATTGTTGGCACATGGGTAGACCCAGGATTCAACTCCAAGAGCACACCAACAAGCCCTAACTACTGGCCCTTTTGGCAACACCTGCAAAGAAAATGCAGTCTCACCCGAAGTAGCTATGAGGGGGTTTCATGATAGAGATGTCTACATCCAAAGGGTATATCAAGTGGATATAATGCAAGAGAAACACACCATTTATATATCAATTATCAACTCAAATCTACTCCACAGAACTATCTATTTGATCTAACACAGTAATGCAAAGAGCAGTATATCAAATGGAAAAGAACAGAGCATCAATCACACACACAACAAAAGATATACATGGTTCACCCTCTCTCTAAGGCTACGTCCACAGAACTGTGCTTTATGATATATTAAGATGAAGCATACAGTTCTTGTCTACGCTCTCAGCTAGCAGATCTTCTTTCTCCTCCTCTCTATTTCTCCCCTCTCTGCGCACCCAACTGCAGGGTTGATCTTCACACCTAGCTCAATATCTTACAATAAAGAAGGATCTCATACTCAACACTTCTTTCTCACTCAATATCACTCACCCGATCATGCAATGACAAAGATAACAATAACAATCATAATACAAACCCATCCCAAGTCCTTTAGACCTCTATTTATACATTAAAATAGCTCTCGGACACCTTTAGGTTAAAACCTAAGTTTCAAAACCCTAGATTCCAAAACCCTAGGTGTCTAAAACCCTAGGTCAACTTGACCTATGTTTTCAGGGCTTCGCCAACCTGTCCTTCCTTCCTTTTCACGTGGTCCTCTAAATCATCCAATAGTGGCTTTTTCCGCTTGCTGATTTTTCCACGATACGTCTTCCTTGTTGATATTTCATCCTTGATTTCCTCATTCAACATATTGCTTCCTTTTACTTCACTCCATATTTTTTTCTCTTCT
The DNA here is from genome assembly GCA_032191745.1 of Picea mariana. Classification (NCBI taxonomy): domain Eukaryota; kingdom Viridiplantae; phylum Streptophyta; class Pinopsida; order Pinales; family Pinaceae; genus Picea; species Picea mariana. The sequence continues at coordinate 21,521 of JASDQU011404905.1, read as the reverse complement.
ACTCACTTCGACTTAGTAACAGTCACTGTGTCTTTTGCGTAGTTCACATTTTGCCTTTTCTTCCTTGATCTTCACTTGCTTCCATAACCAAGGGTCAAAAGGCCCTCAACACTCACCTATGACTCGTCCCGAGGTACTTCAGATCTCAACTTCCTATTTTACTTCGACTTCAGACTACGCAGGGTAGCCTGTGCTTTCAGTTCTAGTCCTCCCTTCCTTCCTTGTGCAAACTGTCTTTTCTATGTCTGGTACCTAGTTTCAACTGCACCTGGTACGTAGAACCTTTTTCCTCATGCTTTTACTAAGAGTTGCGAGGAAACTGGTTATCATAGTACAATTTCAACCGGCTCCCATTCACCAAACCTTCCTTCCATTCTCCATTCAAAGTCTTCAACTGAGCAACTCCTCCTTCTGTAACATAGGTGACCTCATATGGCCCAAGCCAATGCATTCTGAACTTCCCAGTATGCTTCATGAAATTACTATCATATACTAGTACCAGATCACCTTGCTTCAATACCTTCTTCTTGATGTGTCTGTCGTGGTAGGCCTTCTCTCTTTCCTTATAAACCTACTGATGAAATCCTACAACAAATCTATCTTCTTCTAGCTCGACCAATTGTGCAAGCCTCTCTCGAACAGTGCCAATGTCATCCATATCTGTGAAGGAAACAATTCTTAATATTGATACCAAGTATTCCATTGGGACAATGGCTTCGAGAACACACACCAACTTAAAAGGGGTTTGTATTGTGAGTTTCTTGCAAGTGGTTCTATAGGCCCAAAGTATTGTTGGTACTCTTAAATCCCAGTCATCTCTATTGACACTCAAAATCTTCATTAGCACTGTCTCCAAGATCTTGTTGAATGCTTCAACTATCCCATTCGCTTGTGGATGGTAAGGTGTTCTCTTCTGATGGTGGACTGCAAATTCCTCAGTCAAGGATTCAACTATTTTATTGATGACGTGTGTGCCTTGATCACTCATAAGGATATTTAGGCATCCAAACCTAGTTATGATGTCATCAAATATGAAGCCCACAACTATAGTGGCACTACAGTCCTTAACTTCTCTTGCTTCGGCCCATCTGGTCAAGTATTATGTTGCAGTGATTATGTACCTTGCTCCTGTGCGCTTCCCTGGTGGGTTAATAGGTCCCACGAAGTCAATGGCTCATTTCGCAAATGCTCCTAGGGTCAGCTATGGTGCTAACGACATTTCATCTCTTTTGGACAGTTTCCCAACTCTTTGGCATACATCACAGGCTCTGTAATAGTCCTTAGCATCTCTGTGTAGAGTAGGCCACCAAAGGCTAGCCCTAAGAATCTTCTACACAGTTTCCTTTCCTGCGTAGTGTCCTCCTACAATGCCTTCATGAGCTTCGAAGAGGATCAATGGTCTTTCTGCCTCGATAACACACCTCCTCAGTATCTCATCAGGTCCCATCTTGTATAGCTATCTCGCGATAAGTGAAAAGTATGCAGCACGCACTACTAGCTGTTTCTTCTGGGTGATGGTATATTCACTAGGTGCCATTCCTGTTGATAGGAACTGGACTATTTCTGCAAAGTGGTCATCAATATTTCTAATGGATAGCAACTGTGCATTCGACAGTGTATCCTCCAAACTAGTAGGTTCTTCTCCATGTTCCAACCTTGACAAGTGGTAAGGACCTTTGTTCATTCTTCCTGGATTAACTATGATCTAAAAATCATATTCCTGAAATAACATAATCCATCGGCATATTCTCCCCCCCAACTCTGGCTTGTTGACTAGGTACTTCAGTGTGGAGTGATCAATAAATTTTTTAAAGTTTCCTCCCAACAAGTAGTGGTGAAACTTCTGCAGTGCATACACCATGGCTAACCCTTCTCTTTCAGTAGTGGTGTAATTAATCTCAGCTGTTGATAATTTCCTGATAGTAAAGGCTAACAGGTGGTCAATATCTCATGTTCTTGGTTGTGCTAACACAAATCCTAATGCAATGGAAGATGCATCAACATGCACATGAAATTCCTTTCTCTAGTATGGGAAAACCATAATAGGCGCAGTAACCATTTTCTATCCAGCGTGTCAAAGCTCTGCTGGCATTATTCTGTCCAGTGAAATTAACAGTCTTTCTTCAAAAGCTTCTCCATGGGTGCTGTAATCTGGGCATAACCTTTAATGAACTTCCTATAATATCCAGTGTGTCCTAATGCGGTGCACAAATGTTTGATTGAAGTAGGAGGGGGTAGATCAAGTATGATGGCAATTTTAGATGGATCTACCAGCAATGCCTGCTTGCATACAATATGATCAAACAACACTCCAAATGGTGAAAAGAAAATGTACTTCTTCAGGTTTAAGGCAATCTAACACTGCCTGCACTTGTCCAACATTAGCCTTAAACATTCAATATGATTTTTCAATAAACCAAAAACAGTCCAATCATCAAGGTATGCTTCTAGAAACTTATGTAGAAACTCCTTGAATGCTTCGACCACCACCCTGGAAAATATGGCTGGGGCATTTTTCAATCCAAAAGAAATTACTGTATATTGGTAGGATCCCCATTCTGTTGCAAATGTGGTCTTATGGAGATCTTCCTTGGCAATCCGGATCTAATGGTATCCTGAAAATCCATCTATAAAAGAGTATACCTCCTAGCCTCCTACATTATCTAACACTTCATCAGTGAATGGTGTAGGGAAGGGGTCATGCAGACATACATCATTTAGCTTCCTGAGATCAACACATATCCTTATCTCTCCTATATTCTTATCTTGTACCACCATAGGGATAATCCATTCTGATTCTTCGACAGGTTCTATAATCCCTGCTTCCAACATTCTGTCGAGCTCAATCTTCACTTTCTCCTTATATTTAGGGTTCAATCTGTAAGGTCTCTGTTTGACTGGTCTTGCATTTGGTTTCAAAGGGATCCTCATATCTCCCATAGGCCCTTTAATTCCCTTCATATCAGTGAACTTGGTCGGAAACAAGTCCTGATATTCATGTAGCAATTATGTGATCTTGTCAATAGTGACAGCATCCAAATAATCTCCAACATTTACAAGCTTCGATGTTTGCTCTGTTCCAATATTGAATTTCTTGATCTTGATCGCCTGGCCAATAAATGGTAGCTCAACTCTTAGTCCTTCCACATCTCTCTGGCCTTATGTTTCCATGATTTTCACCTTCCTAGGATCACCATCTTCATCAACATTGATGTTGTAACAACCTTGCATTTTCTAGAGAGGTGCAATCCTTTCGTCCTCTTCTTGTTCCAAAGGAAGGCTAGATGCCTCCTCAAATAATTTATGTGTTGTGACTTGTAATGCTTGATCTACTGTAGGATATTGGATTTTGAATAAAAAGGTAGTGACAAAGTTCCGAGTCATACCTTCCCAATCTACAATGATGAGGCACAACTCTGCTTGTAGTTACCAGTTGATAGGATTTGTTTCTAGCGTGCTTATGAATTTGTGCACCCACTACTCTTGAGGAATGTTTCTCTAGGATTCTTCACAACTTCACACATGGTCCTTTGGGAAGCTTCGACCTGTGTACCAAACTTCCTAGCCTTCACTTGGGCGATGTCTATTTCTGCATACCTCACACTAGGGGGGTAGGGTGACTTGCTTCAAAGGGCTCAGAGCTCCAGAGGCCAAGTATTTATGGAATAGGGGACATTGCTCCTTGTCATGGCCTTCTGATTTGCATCTGATACACCAAATGTATTCTCTTTTGTATTTTCCCTTGTCTTTCTTCATATCTTCGACCTGTAGAGACAAACTAGTTAGTCTACTCAAGATTTGACTCATACCTGAGCTGGATTCTCCCATCAGGGCTGATTCTAACTTCATGGAAATCTCCAACGCCTCAGCCTGCAAAGCAATATTCTGTTGCATCAAAGGAACTTTGATGTGCAGAAAGAGAGCAACAATGAACCATTCCTTGTTATGCTCATTTGGGATTTGAAAACTCAGATGGTCTGTCAAGGTCTTGAATCTCTGATCGAACTCCCATACGGGTTCAACTATTCTCTACTTGATTTCCTTTAGTTTTGTAATGTATTGCGATTATGACTTAGGTTTATTAAACTCAACAATTAGTGAAGTGTTAATGGAATTCATCAGTTTAGGTGTAGCTCCTTGGAAAAATTTCATGTACCAACTCAGTGTGTGATCTCTTAGGTTAGTACTGAACTGGGATCATTTGACAGTTTCGTTGGTGATATTCTTAATACTCCACACAACTTTGCAAAGAAACCAATGCTATTCAGGGTCTTCAGATCCATCTCCTCTAAATGTGGGTAACCTCATCTCGTCTGCCATAGATCTTCCTAGGTTTTTGGACTGAGTATGTGGTGGACTACTAGTGACATTGCTCTGAGTGCTCTAGTGACTCTGATTACTCTGATTTCTTAATGCTGCTGAAACAAAAATAGGATCAATAGTACTTACTTCGATATTTGATGCAATTCTTGAAGCTTCTGGTTCGTCTCAGCGAGGTTCTCCAACTTTCCCTTCCTCTGGCCTAGCGGACTCTGAATGCTCTTCGTCTGCCAGATCTTCCTCCTCTCCATTGTAGAAACCTGCATCCCTGTAGTTTCGCTTAAACAAGTTCACCAGAGGAACTTCTTTGAACACTCTCCCACTGCGTGTATGTCCAGCCTCTGTGTCACTGTCGTTGTTCGAATTATTGAAATTAGCCTTTCCAAAGCTGCCCAACTACTGTATCTTCAATATTTTCTTCTCATGCAATAACATCTTGATCCTCAACTTCAGAAAATGTAAAAATTTTCCTCTGGGTCCCTTGAAGAAATATCTCTTGTCTTGGCTATATGACTCTACTCTATCAACAATAAAATCAGTTATATACCCTCCAATGGTACTATCAAACCAATGATCTACTTCTCTTGACACGACGTTATCAACTCTCTTGACCTTCTTGACCAACACCGACGTCCAAACCATAGGTGGCCTATATCTGATCTCAAATTGGGTATTTGCTAACCTAGCTAACCACTCATATAGCTCCCGATGGATTCCTCCAAAGACAATTTCATGTATACTAGTAAAGATATATCTCTCTAACCAATCATCTGTACTAAGATTAGGGTTCTTGTTCTGGGCTTCAGTGAAGTCCTTTTCTTGATCTTCTACCCACTTCTGAATCTCTGTCTTCGATGGAAACCACCTTGACATTCCCTCAAGAATATTCTGATCCCAACAACAGAACCATTTGTTGGCACATGGGAAGACCTAGGGTTCAGCTCCAAGAGTGCACCAACAAGCCCTAACTACTGGCACTTTTGACAACACTTGCGAAGCAGATGTAGTCTCACCCGAAGTAGCTATGAGGGGGTACCAGGATAGAGATGTCTACAACCAAAGGGGATATCAAGTGGATCCAATGCAAGAGAAACACAACATTTATATATCACTTATTAGCTCAAATCTACTCTACAGAACTATCTATCCGAGCTAACATAGTAAAGCAAAGAGAAGTATATCAAATGGAAAAGAACAGAGCATCAATCACACACACAACAAATGATATTCGTGGTTCACCCTCTCTCTAGGGCTACGTCCATAGAAATGTGCTTTATGATATATTAAGATGAAGCATACAGTCCTTGTCTATTCTCTCATCTAGCAGATCTTCTTTCTCCTCCTCTCTATCTCTCCCCTCCCTACGCACCTAGCTACATGGTTTATATTCACACCCAGTGGAATATCTTACAATACAGAAGGCTCTCTTACTCAACACTTCTTTCTCACTCAATATCACTCACCCAATCACGCAATAACAAAGATAATAATAACAATCATAATACCAACCCATCCCAGGTCCTTTAGACCTCTATTTATACATTACAATAGCTCTCAGACACCTTTAGGTTAAACCCTAAGTGTCAAAACCCTAGATTCCAAAACCCTAGGTGTCTAAAACCCTAGGTCAACTTGACCCACGTTTTCAGGGCTTCTCCAGCCCGTCTTTCCTTCCTTCTTGCGCGGTGCTCCAAATCATCCAATAGTGGATTTTTCCACTTGCTGAGTTGTCCACGATCCGTCTTCCTTGCTGATATTTCATCCTCGATATCCTCTTTCAACATTTTTCTTCCTTTTACTTCGTTCCATCTTTTCTGATCTTCTTCTCACTTCGATTCAGTAATAGTCACTGTGTCTTCCATGCAGTTCACATTTTGCCTTTTCTTCCTTGATCTTCGCTTGCTTCCATAACCAAGGGCCAACAATTATCAACTAATGAAGGATGGCCTACTAACTTACAAAGGAAGGTTGTACATCCAGAATTGTGATGACTTGAAGAGGTTCATCATGGATGAACTACATAAAATACCATATACTAGTCATCCTGGTTACCCAAAAATGATCACAACCACTAAGAAATTGTTCTATTGGTCAGGAATGAAAAATGACTTAGAGAACTACTTAGCTAAATGTTTGGAATGATAAAAGGTTAAGGTAGAACACAAGCACCCAACAGGGTTGTTTCAACCCCTACCTATTCCAGATTGGAAATGGGAAACAATCTCCATGGATTTTATCACAAGATTACCTAGAACAACCAAACAAAATGATGCCATTATGGTAGTTGTGGAAAAGTTGAGCAAGGATTTCCAATTTATTATGGTAAAGTCCACTTGCAGGGAAATAAATATTTCCAACATAGTCATGAAAAAAGTATTTAGGCTACATGGGATTCCTAAGGAAATTATATTTGATAGAGATGCAAAATTTAACTCAGAATTTTGGAAATCTTTGTTAACTGGCTATGGAACAAAATTATTGTTTATTACATCCTATCACCCTCAAATTGATGGGGAAATAGAGAGGTTAAACTGAGTATTGGAAGACATGTTAAGGATGCAGGTGGTGCATCATCCCAAGAAATGGGAAGAATATCTACCCATGGTAGAATTTTTCTACAACAATGGTTACCAGGAATCCTCGAAAATGAGTCCTTTCGAGGCTCTCTATGGTAGAAAATTAAATATCCCAATCAGTTGGGATAACCCAGTGGAAAAAATTACACTTGGGCCAGATATGCTAAGAGATTTAGAACAACAATTAACTCAAATAAATAAAAATATAAAGGTGGCCTAGGACCAACAGAAGAGCCATGCAAACAACAAAAGGAGTCACAAAGAGTTCAAAGTAGGAGATCATGTGTATCTCTGAATTAAACCCATAAGAAGTTCCTTGAGAATGGGAACATGTGCCAAGATGGCACCCTGATTTTGTGGACCTTATGAAATTTTGGATAGAGTGGGACCTATAGCATATAGATTAGCCTTACCTCCCACAATGAAAGAACATAATGTTTTCCATGTTTCTTTGTTAAATAAATATATACATGATTTTGCTCACATAATTGACTGATATGTGATCCAGGTGGAGCCAGAAGGATATTTCCTGCTAGAACCATAGTTTATCCTAAACAGGAGAGAGATCCCTCTTAGAAACATAGCCATTGTACAAGTCAAGGTGCAGTTGAAATACTTTGGTACCGATGAAGCTACATGGGAAATGGAGGATGTGATGAAATATACATAGCCTTTTTTGTTCACTATTGTATATAGAGGTTTTGCGGTAGATAGAGCACCGAGAGAGGTGTTCCTTAAGGAGGGTAGAGGATTTTAACACCCATGTTTCCACAATTCTATAAATATAAGTATTATCATAACCAAACTATGAACAATTATGTTATGTGACCATTGAAAGATAATGGACCTTTTGATCTATTTTGTAATGTGCATATGAATTGTTAATACAATAGAGAAATGTTGAACTACTGCTGAAGGGATAGCCTTTACAGGTTATAATGTCATGAGAGGAATGGTGCAAGAGGGAGGCAATTAATGGTTGAAATAACCCTACCAAGAAGTACCCTGTCAAATTAAAAAAAAAAACTGTGCATACCCTGAACTGTCCTTTGCCCAGGAAACTTGACTACCAATCAAGTTGGTAACTGGGTAGTCTCCTAGAGAATTAAGGAAGGATGGGAAGAGTACCATCATGAAGCTTCTGACACAACCTATGAGGTATAGGGGAGGACTACATGAAAAGAGGAGTAGGAAATACATAAGGATGAGGCATGATTAGGAAAAGAGGTATGGGCGCTAGAGATAGGGAGAACTCATTGGTTGGGAGAAGAGAGAAAATACAAAGGTAGTAGAATATCCTAGAAAAACCTTGCAGAATACCATAAACCATCTCATGGCATTGCATCCTAGCTCGAGGGTGGCTATCTACAACAGTGGAAGCAAAATTTTTCCTATGATTGGGTGGAGAGCAACTCACCCTTCAGTAGTGGCCAAGATATATTAGAATTTTAGATAAGTAACTTGTATTGTTCTGTGTATTAACTTGAGTGCATGTATGGATTGGATGACCTGCATGAAAATTTTGGGCTTGACTGTGTTTTTGGGCTTGACTATTTATTTCTGGAGATGCCCTGTGCTTGCATAGAGTGTATATCTACCCAAGAAGTCCTATGTTTTGATTTTAGATAGTCTTTGTCTGTCATGAAATAGAGGAAATAATATATATGCGAAAGATCCGTGTGAATGGTGAATAGGGTATGGATATATACATTTATTTGAACAAATAAATAATCCGAACCTTGGATATAAACTGAGTTTAGGAAAACCATACTTATTGTAGGTACTACTATATCTCCTCTCATATAAATAAATAAATAAATACATAAACAAACAAATAAACATACACACACACACACAGACACACACACACACCCCTATGCATATACCTATGCATTGTAATGATGTGATCCCCACATCAAATGAGTACCACTGGAATATCNTATCATGAATTAAAGGTATCCTGGGAGGGAAATGGTATGCCTTGGACCTGAGCAAGGGAACTTGAAAACCCAAAAAATCCTAAAGGAGAACGAGGGGAATCCCTTGAAAAATAGACTAAGTTCTGGGTCGGGTTATTAAGCCAGTGGAAAGCCGTAATTTTATTTGGATGATCATGGCCATTGATTTGGAACAGAGGTTAAATATGGACCCTCTATTGGAGTGGGGGTGAGATATGATCTCAATCCTTGATCTAGAGGAATGGCGAGATCTTGACCCTCCATCGGATCTGGATATGAATCCTGTGGAGTATGCACTCCGAAATCAACGAGGACCATTGATCATTTGGAGGGTGCCCATGGAATCTTATGGACCGTTAGATCCATCATAGTGAACATGATCATAGTCCCATGGTCGAAATGACCTTGGATTCTGAAGTGGAGGCATTATGAAAAAGGAAGTCTAAGGAACCATTTGTTGGCACAAGGGAAGACCCGGGGTTCAATGCTTCAACAACGCACCAACAAAACCATAACTACCGGCCCTTTCGGCAACACCTGTGAAGCAGATGAAGTCTTACCCGAGGTAGAGGTAGGGGTGGTTGTAGGAATCAAGTGTCTACAACCTAGCCGAGACATAGATATGTGATTACAACACTTAATAGATCACTTAGTGGTTAACATTCATCAATATTTAACCTTTATTCACATTGCAGGTTGAAACCCTAATTACAGAGCAGCGTAGTATTCACAATATCTAATACATCCAAGCACTTAGCATATAGAAATAGATCAGATCTAGCATTCATTCAAATTACTAAGCACTAAACTACTATTATATCAGGTGCATCTAAAATATATCATTGCACTAAGCATAAATCACATCAATAACATAACAACTATAATGCACAAAACAACCACAACATAGGATATACGTGGTTCACCCCAGTGTGGGGTTACGTCCACCAACTCTTCTCTTCTTTATTGTCCTCTGTCAATATTCTACAAGCACAAATCCACAAGAACCCACTCCGCATAGGACATGAGATCTGCATGCACCTCACCAGACCCTCCTTCCTCGAGCTAGGTTACAGCACAAAGCCTCTCTACAGTCTGCACACAGGCTTCTTACAATCACTTGCACTTAGTATCTACAAGGTCTGAACACACAGTATGCACAAAGCATTTGCACTTAGCTCACTGGTCAGATTACACACACAGGTCTCTGTTAAGATCCAAAGACTGAATACAAAATATCACAATAGATCCAAAGATATCTGAATACAAAAGCACCACAACTGATA
>JASDQU011404904.1:3464-42530 GCA_032191745.1 Picea mariana | reverse complement strand
TAATGCTATTTTATTTATGTCGGCTTTAGGCCATTAGCTGTAATTTAGATTAGTAATGTTATTTTAATTATGTCGGCTTTAAGCCATTATTTGTAATTATGCCTCCTAGTCTCCTATATATACCAAGGAGACATTTTCATTTTGAATCATCTTGTACTTGAACATTTAGGTGGGGTAAAAGGAGGTTGCCCCCTCGAAGAGGCTTATTATCTGAAATTATCTCTTTTTCAAGGCATTGATTACTTTTCCTGAGGTTTTTATATGCTATATTGATGTTTGATTCTTAACAATTGATCGAAATCATAAATTTCAAAAGCATCTAGAAACTCATCTACAAATTGAAACCAATCAAAAATGTGACATGCCAGAAAGGATTCAAACCAATGTTTGATTCGACCTCTAAAAGTAAAAGCGAAAAGTCTGCATAAAACTCTTAAATCTGAGATGTCATGTTTGATGAATTTGCACCAAAACTTGTTAAGGTGGTCTTTAGCAGATGTATTGCCTTCACCATCAAAGGTGAGTTTGGACAAGCGAAAGACTGTCTCGTTGGGAACATTGGGTATGAGAAGTTGAAATCATGTTCCAACACAGTGATTTGGGGAGCCATGGGGGAAATTGAATACATTTAAAAATAAAGGCTCCTACAAGGTCGGCTTGTCAGTTGGCCCTCCTTCTAGCGCCATTTGTTGACGAGCGAAATTGAACGCTTGCCAACTGGAACAGTGGATCCGGTCTGGGGTTGTCTAAATAACCCAAGCCGTTTGTGATAACCCACCCTGATGGGTTTAGCAGCTCCATTAGCCGATCTAAGTCCTAGAAAAACAAAAGAAAACTACTCTAAATAAACTAATCTAAATAAAAATGACAATTAAAACAAACTAATAAATAAATCTGAACTACTAATATATACAATTTACTATCTAACACTATAACAATTCTACGAAATTAAATATTTAACTACCAACAGAATTAAGTCTTAATCACAAATGTACAATATTTGCAAATTACAAATTTAAATGAAAACTTGCAAAAATCATTTGTAATCTGTCCTAAGACAGCGAAAGCATTGTTCTTTTATTTTTATAATTTTATGAAAAGGAAATAGAATTAAAACAGTCTAAGCTAAACATCTAAAATAATAACTCTAACTACGAATCTAAACTAATATATTTATCTAAACTACTTAAATAACACTAATAAACTAACTACTAAATAATAAATAACAAGCTGACCTGAAGTAACACTTCAGGTTTGTCCTGTATGCAATAGTCGATATAGGTGTTCGGTGGGAGGAAACCCGCACCGGATTATCTACGATCTTCTCGAAAACAAGAAACTGTTGTGCTCTTCAAATATAAATGACAGGACAAACAAGACATAAAAATTTACAACAATCTTATAATTTACAAATCATCGCAACTAGATAAATCTGTGTGCAAAGACTTGTACAAAGTGATTCATTTAACGAAAAAGGTAAACCTGTAATTCATTAAACTGAAGAAAACTAATTGCTGTGTTTTTAAATAAGAGAGATCAAACATGGACAACATATAAATTAAATCACATCAACATGCAAATAATGATGATAGCTAAAGTAGTCGATAATTAATTGCAAACTGATATGCAAAACCTTAAACAAAAGTTTGATATATTGAAAGCGAAAGTTGTTACAAGACATCAACTTTCGTCTTAGTCTGAATTATAAATCCATAGCCTGGTTCTTCCACAATGATGATGATGGGTTTATTAAAAAATATGTCAAGTATTTAAAGACTTCCCACAGGGTAAAACATCCCTGTGGGAGTTATCAAAACAGTTTACAGAAAATCTGGAGATAATCTCCCAAGTCTGGCTAAAACTAAAATCCTATAATAAAACTGTATCACAAAAATATCTCTCAAGCTACCATATCATGCCACACTGATCATTGCAATTCATATATACCTGAAAGGGGACAAAAATAGACAAGATTAGAGGATATTTTTGTTGACAAAATTGATAGAAATCTAAATTCTAAGACTAGATAATAGAATGAAACAATTATGTAGCTAGTCTAAATTGATCACAGAATCGTTTCAAAACCAATTCAAATCTTAAACAATTGTATTCAAACTATTAGACAATATTTGATTGCTAATTAGAAACCAAAAGAATCATTCAAATCAAAATCTTCTATGCTAATTTGAGAGCAAACGAAATCGTGGTCAAACGAATGGTATTCTGTTCAATTTGTTATCACCAATTTGGGGTAAACATAATCGCTTAGATAATCTGAAAGAAATGAAATCATTTTCAGGGATCAATTTCAATTGACACAAGCTGTAAGTAAATTTTTTGTACAATAATTTATGTCGACTCAGTCATTAATAAAATCATTTTAAAATCCAAAACTAACAGAGCTGTTTTTTTTTTTGTTTAATAGATTTCATTGTATTTATCAGACCAATCACTAATATGGATGCATTGCATACGTACAGGATTATGCCAATTCAAGCATAAGGAATCGTTTGAAAATCCAACAATAAGAAATAAATTGAACTAAGTCAGAGCCGAGAGGATCCAACAACAACAAAATCGTATCAATCCAATACACAACTGTGTTCTGATTTTAGCACATAAATCTTCTGTACAGGTCAGATGCAATCAAAATCCAAAACAAAAATATTGATTCAATTCAAAATGGAATTGTTCCTAGTAAATCGAGGTCAACAGGATTGTTTAGAAACAAACAAAACCTAACTGGAATCAAACCCAATCGACCATTCATACAGGATTGTTTCAAAAAGCAATCCAAACAAAATCGAAAACAAATCAATCATTTATACTAAACTGAGAATAATAAAATCTCATTAACTAAATCATAGCTATGTCCAAGTTTAGCAAACAAATCTCCCACTCATGATTCATAACGAAATTGATTTGGTAAGTTGAGAGAAACATAATCATTTTGAATCAAAACGAACAGAGCTATAGAAAAAAAATCCAATTGGTTATATTTATTCAAACCAACTCAAAATCGATTTTGAAATACATACCTCGGAGGATTGATCAAGGGTTCAAGAGTGTGAGAGGCTGGACAGGTGAGAGGGGTTCTGAGGCACAGGCCTGGAAAATTCATAGACGTTTCAGCACACAGACCCAACATGCACCTTTTAGCCACGGAGAAGATATGAAAAATGGCCTCTAAAACATGAGCTAGATCTCTGTAACAACTCGATTTCTGTGGAAGCTACACACGAAGAAGGTAAAGGGGCTAAATTCGGTTCTGGGTTTTCAACGGTTTGGTCTAATTCAAAACTGTTTGCCCAGAATCGCTCATGCAAAAACGTGACTCTAGGGGCAATTACGGGGGCAGTCTTAAGTAGCCTTCTCTAGTAATAATGAAACCAAAACTGACTCTGAACACCATGGGGGTTAAATTCACCCTACAGGAACCAGGAGAGAACACACAGTGGACAGGGGTTTGGGTAGGGTAAACGCAGGACCCAAAACTCAGAGATTTCCCCAAAAATCAACAGAGGTAACCCGATAAGGAGGCAGGCATTAATGCCAAAGTGTGCAAGGGTGGTGGAGCTAGCTTAGCCCATGCAAAATAGTCACTTCCATAAGTACAACCGACGGTGCATATAACTATTCAACCCACTACTGCATAGGTTAAAAACTATGCCATTCAATCAACCAATGAAATCTATGGTAAATCGACCAAACATTTGCGCAAGAAATAATATTAGCATAGTTTTAAAACCAAAGCAATAATTCGAAATCACACCAAGGGTCCGATCATATGAAACATGTGTTATGTAAAAATATTTATACCAAGGGTATAACCACAATGCCAATCATTTTCATGAAACCAATGTGCCAAGGGAATTGATTGAAAACTATAGAAATCAAACCACCAATGCATCACAAATTCGATCAAAAGAATATCATCACAATTTTGTAAAACGAAGTCATATTAACAAATAAAAATGCCAAATGAATAAGGATCTTGGAGTCTTGTCAATTGTATAACGATAAGTAAATTGGAAATGCAATGAGCATATAGACGAACATGATCACAACAATCCAGTGATGATTTTAATACGACTTCGAAATCAAAGTTTTCATGCCTGCAGTCGTGAAAACAAGAACCAAGGTAAGTGTGCAAATGCGTGAAATAATAGTGTTGTTTTATTCCAAGATTGTGACGAAAATCAAGGTTTGCAAAACACTGGTGTAGGCAACTTATAAGGACAATATAAAAATGTGAATTGGCTGCCAACAGGATGTAAATATGTAAATCTCTTCCACTTGGTGTCCATATAATCCCAAAATATATTCCAAAAAGAACTAAGAAATTTCATATCTCTATCTAATATTTTTCTCCTCGGTATCCCAAAGTGAACCTAGAACTTTTAGAATAATGTGTTTACTGCCTCTTGTGCCTTGATGGTATTTTTAGAAGGCATGAGAATGCATATCTTACTAAACCTATAAGCCACAATAAATACATAATCCTGTGCCTTCTTGGTTCTTAGGGATCCACCTAGAAATACATTTAGAAATTTTCCCATGGTCTAGTAGGTATAGGAAAGGTAGGGTATAAACATTGTTTCCTATTACTATGTTTGATTGAACAACACAATATGCATCCTCTAATAAACTGAGATACATATTATTTCATTCTATGCTAGTACACATACCTCTATAATTTGGAAACTGTATTCCCAACACCAAAATGCCTTGCAACTTTGGAGGTGTCATCCTCTTTGATAAGTTGCAATATTTTACCTTTAGGAACATATATCTTGTCTAGCCTATAGATAAATCCATCCTAGAGATGATGGTTATCCTTTTCATCACCTTATTTTACATGAACTTGAGCTTATAGCTACTAAAATACCTATTTAAAGTCCTTATATTCTATGTATGCCTCTTTGTATGCATCATGGGAGAAAGGCTCCATGAACATAGGAGTTCCCAAACATGTCATATTGGATGTGGTTGGACTTGAAATTATGTCGACCAACTTGTTGGTGTTATTCTTCTTACATTTGATAATATGGTGAAATTGGTGTAGAAACCTAGTCCACTTGTAGTGTCTAGTATATATTATGTTTCCCATAGAAAACTCCTAGTATTAGTGAAATTAGTAGGATTTGGCCACTTGAGCATGGCCTCCATATATATTTAGCTCCCCTCCACTAATTTCATATCCCAAATAAACCAATGACTGGTGACAAAATTCACATTTCTTAAGGTTTTCAAACAATTGATGTTTTTTGAGGGTCTCTAACACTTACATGAGAAGAGATATAAACCAATATATCATATAAGTACACCATTACAAATGAATCTAGAGAGGTATGAAATACACTATTCATCAAGTGCATTAATATAGTTGGTGCACTACATAAGCCAAAATCCATTACTATCCATTCATATAGTCCTTTACGTGTCTTGAAGGCGATCTTGTAGATGTATTTTTCTTTAGCTTGTACTTGGTGGTATCCCAATTTGAGATCCAAATTAGTGAAGTAATTTACATGATGCAACAACTATAGCACGTCATCGATATTGGGTATAGGTTATTGATTCTTCAGGTAACTCTATTTAGATATTTGTAGTTGGTATAGCTATATTTTCCACCCCAGAGACTCAATGAGGATCTTCTAGTGTTTTAATGCTAATACATACCCTTTCTTCCTTGGGAAATGGATTCTTGATTTTTTGAGGGTGGCATTTTCTGGCATGCATGACAAGGTGTGCCCAATATCTCCTTTCACCATTGGTAATGTGCAACCACAAATTTCTAGTCACTTGTTTCACCACTAATAGAGTGGGACCACCCCTACAACCTTCTAGATTTGATGAGTTTCAAGGAGATTAGTGTTCTATGATGTTTCTATATAACATTATGAGATCGATAGCTTTTATTGGAATCAATATTCACTAATTTATAGAGGTATATACACATCCCCTAGCATCCTCCATCAATTTATACAAGGAAGGCATTCCAAGGGAGGAAGGGAGGAATATTCAAGAGTAAACCTATGTTTCACATTTTCAAAGTGACTCTTCTACATACAACCTTAAATTATGAGTTGGCCTTTCTTGTGTAAGGTGTAAGGAGTGGTTGGGGTAAGGAGATAGGATAAATATTCAATTGGTACTCAACGTACATACTTGATTGATGTAATGTTTTCTCCACTTATTAATATAGATAACAATATGACTTTCCTCTAGATCTAATGTATTTGATCCTAATACATGCAATGAGAAAGGAGAGAATACGGTCCTTACCTTATAAATACAACCTAATATTCAAATACTATTATATATAACTCTCTCTACTCAATAAAGAACAAATCTACCATTGATAAGAACATATAACTAAATACAAATAATCAATGCAGGGGAAAAACCATATAGATATATATTAATAAGTGGAGAAAACATTAAATCAATCAAGCATTTACCTTGAGTCTGAATTGAAGGTTCCTCCTAGCTCCTTGCTCCAAATCCTCCTTATCCCTCACATAATAAATGCCAAATCATATCTGAAAGTTGTATGTAGAAATGTGACTCTAAAAATGTGCAGCATAAGTTTACTCTCAAGTCTTCCTCCCTTCCTCCCTCAGAATACCTTCCTTATATAGATTAATGGAGGAGGTTGGGGATGTATCTAGAGCTCTATAACTTAGTGAAATTTTAGTCCAATATGAGTTCCTAAGCTCATAATGAAAGATAGATAACTCACCCAATGTTGATCTCCTTGAAACTCATCAAATCTAGAAGGTTATAGGGGAAGTCACACCCTATTGGTCATGCAAAAAGTGACTAATTGCACCTTTTTATACATGCAAGGAGTGATCACCCTAAAAAAATCAATAATTCAAGTTAGAAAAGGTATGTCTTAGAATGAAAACACCAATATGTCCTCACTGAGTCTCTGGGGTGGAAAATATAGCTATAACAATAGTCAATACACACTCTCCAAGTACAATCCTTCTTGATTATTATAATTATAGGTGACCCAAGAGGTGAGGTTCTCGGTTTAGTTACTCATTGATCCAAGAGTTGTTAGAATTGTTTATTCACTTCATTTTCTTCAAGGATGTGTTGTCTCTACAACCCAATATTTGGCAATGGGAGGCCATGAAACAATTATATATCATGCTCCACTTAACTCTTAGTTGGTAACCCTTTAGGATCCTAGAACAATTCTTTATGTGATTACAAAATCTCCTTCAATTAATGTTTATTCTCTTTAGTACATCCATCTATAGATACCTTTACTTTTATCAATTCATCTCTCGATTATTTCCTTCTTAAGAAGATTAATACAAACTTCATAATAAAACTAATAAATTTCTTGTATTGATTGGAACTTACAAAAGAGGTGTTTGGTTTACCTTTAAATGAGTTCATGATGAAGGACATTTCATCCTTGACTAGGTAGTATTGAATTTCTCTCCTACTTAATATTTTATCCCTCATGTACATATAGGGGCTTTCAAACACTATACCACACAAATCAAGTGGTAATATGTCTATCTTCAATTCATCAATATAGTTGAAATAATATAAAATTTTATCTTACACTACTTACTGACCTTGATATTTTCTTCCTTATTTACCCATCCTAATGGATATGGGTGAGGATGGTCATTAAATTCTAATCCTAGCTTGCTCACTAGATCTTCTACTATGACTTTGGTCTATGAAATTGAATCAAGTAGAGAATCCACATTTGTTTTATTGATATGGATATTACTATGGAAGTATTTATGCATCTCCTTCTCTTCCTTGGGATGGACACAACTTAGGATCACCTCCTTCTACATTGTATTTTAGACATATTTTCATATACATTTTAACTACTCTCTACTCGATTGCTTAAATACATGGCTAGCATGTTCTTGTTCTTTCCATGCTTCTTGAAGTTATTTGGATTTATCTCTAAATATACCTTCCAACAATTATATTAGATATCAAAATTGATATTACAATGGTTACATGGTTGTTTAGATCCTTGCACTAATGTGAAGTGGTTATTGTCTTCTCATCCTTTCATTTCCACTTCTTCTTTCTCTGCTTGGAAGCATCTTGGTGGTCTTCTTTCTACTTGGAATCACTTGGTTGTATTTTATTTTTACTCATAGTCTCCATATATATTTACTGCACACAATCCTAATGAACTATCCCAGGATTAAAGAGCATCACTTTCCTCCTAAAATGATTGTGTAGACCTTCTAGATACTTGAGGAGTGCATTTGGGTTGTTGGGAGATATACCCAACATACTAGTTTATTTTTTAAACTCATTGTTGTACTCTTGAACACTTTCCCCTTTCTTCTATGAAAAGTAATGTCAATAGATGTAACATCCCAAACATCCAACTAGGATATTCCACATAAAAAATTTGAACTGTATACAAAATTAAAACATATACACGCAGAAACTCTTCCGAAAATTTATATATATAACTTAAACAGACACATACATTCTACAAATGCACAGATTCATAAAGAATAATAATAAAAATACACATGCAACACACACAAGAAAAACCCATAAAAATAAATTCATAAATAAAATTGAAACATGTAATATAACCCACAATTGACACTTATCTTGGTAAAAATATCACCAACTCCATGTAGACCTTCCATGAACCTCCTAGCCTTACAAAACACTTCTCATCACTCTAAGCAGTGGGTCCCCCCAAACTGGGACTAAAATCCACCTGGGTAAAGGGATTCCTAACCAAGATGATGTATCTTAGACAACAGGAAAAAAAATTGTCACATGTGCCAACTCAAAATAATAGACTACAGTCCCTCATTCCCCAAATACCTATCCCACCCCAGGAAGTGTGCCCCTTCGTTTCTCAACAGTCCTTCGGCTATCCCACTTCCTTTCTGAGGCTTCAATAATAGGCCAGACAGGAAGTCTCAGAGCCCTGTAGATGCAATTTGGCACCTTCGGGAAATCAATTCCCATCAATTCTCTCACCTTGAGAGAATTGCTTATGGTCCTGAAAACCTGCCTCTTTAGTATCCCACAGGCCTAACAACCTACCTCTTCAGTCCATCTCCCAAGATAACTAGGTACAGATACAGGTATGGGTACGGGTATAGATACAGATACAGGTATAGGAAGGTACGAAGGACAATTGAAACCATGAGTGAATGATGATGGAATCCTATGAAAATGAACTAAGTCCAAGCTATATGTATGCATGTTCCCAACTTAACACTTGTCATGTTGGGAACTACATTGTCCCACTTGTCCCTGTCCTTAGAACTTAGGATAAAATAATTATCCATACTTTATACTTTAAGTAATATTAATATAATATTCCTTTTCGGCTTAAGCTCCCTAGCTTAGCCCCTTATCCTTAAATTTTAGGCCCCTTTCCCCAACTAGTGGAGTTTATTCCCCCATATTCTTTTATCATGGTTGGTCTACACGCAGCAATGTATTATATTAATGATAAGACATATACAAAAATAGGATCACTCACCTTTAGAATCTAAGATCTCTGGCCTTATTCAACACATAAGCCTCCAAGCTTGTAATAACTAGCTCACCAGCCTATAAAACACAACATATACACAAAAGGCTCTCTGGCCTCATAATCGTGCACACTTAAGTTGGCTGCATGTGGTATGTTGGAATGTGCACACTTCATCATTTTAGTGTGTGGTACATGTGCTCACTATACCATGGAAGGTGCATACAAAATGATATCAAAAATCTCACTAGCTTAAGTACATTTACATTTGGAGTTTGGCCTAGGGGTATTACATTCCCCTCCCCTTATTTATGAAATATATACACATATACAACCAAAATTTCAAAAATCCTAAAAATGATGCGGGTATTCTTCCCTCATAGCATCTTCATGCTCCCAAGTTGTGTCCTCGGGACCGTACCAAGTCCATTAGACCTTTACAATATCTATGGCTCTATTTTGGAGTTGTTTGATTTTTCGGTCCCAAATGTGTACCATATTTACTTGGAAAATGCCTTCTTGCTCCACCTGAATCACATTCCAATCAATAACATGATTAGCATCAAGCATATGTTTATTAAGCAATGATACATGAAATAAATTATGAATGGTCATTGATGTAGGAAAGGAAAGCATATATGCTACAGACCCAGTTCTCTCTAGGATTTCAATTGGCCCGCAATAGCGAGATGCCAACTTTGAACAATTTCCCAATTTCAGGGAACTTTTGTTGGCCTTTACTTTCAAGAATACATGGTCCCCCACTTTAAATTCCCTGTGATTTCTTCCCTTATCAGCACAGTTTTTCTTCATGTCTTGGGTAGCATTTAAATTCTATTTTATTTTCATCATTCACTCTTCCATTTCCTTGAGTAATTATGGCCCAGCGACTACTCTATCTGCTGGGTTGTCATAGGTTACCTATGTGTTTCACCTTCTTCCATAAAGTGCCTCAAATGGGATCATCTTTAGAGATGCTTGGTACCCATTATTATAAGCAAAATCTATTAAGTGTAGGTAGTCTTCCCATTTTGATGGTTTATCCATCACATACATCTTGAACATATCCTTAATCACTTGAATCACTCTCTTTATTTTTCCATCTGATTATGGATGATAAGTTGTGTTGAAATTCAAATTTGTTCCAAATCCATTAAATAATCCCTTCCAAAAAATTGAGGTGAATTTTTTATCTCTGTCAGACACAATTGTCATGGATATATGATGTAATTGAGCAATGTTTCTCATATAAACATCATCAATGTTGGTTTCTTTTTTAGTGAGATTTACTGGAATAAAATGGGCAGCTTTAGTAAGCTTATCCACCACTACCATAATAGAATCATGTTGCTTGTTTGTTTTGGACAATTTGGTGATGAAATCCATTGTTACAACTTCCCATTTCCACTCAATAATGGGTAATGGATACAACAAACTGGTTGGGTGTCTATTCTCAGCCTTTACCTTTTGACACTCCAAATATTTGGCAATAAAATCAACAACTTCTCTCTTCATGACTGACCAATAATATTGGCTCTTGACAACTACAATAGTTTCCTGATAACCTGGGTTCCCAACATAAGGTACATTATGCATTACTCTCAATATCAAAATTTTCAATTCCTAGGAATTTGGTACATAGATTATGCCCCTGTACATGAGAACTCCATCATTTTCTAGCTTATAGTCTTCAATTTTCTACTGCAAAATACCTTGCTGTAATTTTGTTACTAATTCCTTGTATTGCAAATTTGATTTTGCAGCCTCCAAGATTCTGTCTTTCAAATCTGATTGGTACATGCTAATGGTTGTAGCATGCAACTCATGCACTCTTTTGCTAAGTGCATCAGCCACCTTGTTCTCTTTCCCTTTGATTATATCAAAGTCATATTCACTGAGAAATTCTAACCACCTTCTTTGCCTAGCATTTAGAGTTGACTGATCAAATAAATATTTCAGACCATTATGGTTTGTCCTCAGCTCAAACCTTTTCCCCCTGAGGTAGTGCCTCCACTTCCTCTAGGCATGCACTATCGTTTCCAACTCCAAATCATGAGAGGAATAGTGTCTTTCATGCTCCTTCAACTTCCTCGATTCGTTACATACAACAAATCCATTTTGACTGTGGACTCTACCAAGTCTTTATTTACATGCATCTGTGCATACAATCAATTATTCATTGGATATGCAATCCTTAAAATTAGAGCACTAGTTAATAATCGCTTCAAGTGTTGGAAACTCTTTTCACGATCCAATGTCCACTAAAATTTCACACCCTTATTTTGCAAGGAAGTGATTGAGTGTGCAATCTTTGAGAATCCTTCAATAAATCTCATATAGTATCCTGCAAGGCCCATGAATGATCTGACCTCTGTCACATTCTTTGGTGCTAACCATTTTTTGATGGGTCTCAAATCCCTAGTTCAAAAGTAGAAACCAAACCCGCCACCGAGGCCCAATTAGACTCTACAGCGTTTGGAATGGAATGGTTCTCCAGATCTTGCGATCCAACCAATTAATCGATGGGCTTTAACATTTTCTTGTGAAGGCTCTTCCTTCAGTTTAGACTATCTCCTTTTGTATTTTCTCTTGGACAGAACTGATGTGAGGTGTAAGATGGTATAAACCAACTTGGCAACAAAACATAATTAATTTCTAACTATTGGGGAAGACACTGAGCTTGGGATAACCCGCTACTCAAACATGAAGAAGATAATTTTATACCACAAGCCTAGTACTAATACGTTAACCATGTGAGCATCGAATTACTATTTGAGATTACTAATTATCAGGAAGAAAACAGATATGCAATAGGATAATGGTAAGAAAAATAATTCATCTACCATACTTGTTCATCACATAATCACACAACGATTCATCATCTTCATCATTAAAGAAAAAAATGGAAAAACATTGCACTAGATAACTTGACAATAAATTGGACAGCTCTTACTTGTTACATCTATTCATGAAATGAGATAGGAAATAGTTATTCTCTGCATCCATTCACACATGCATTTGATGAAAATAACTTTGTGTTTGGTCCAGAAGGGCTTCTCAATTCATAGCAGCTTCAAAATTATTCTTAACAAACAGAAAGAAAGAGTTATTGCAACAACCATTGACCCTTAACTAATTGGTCGATGTATTTATTTATAATGTAAAGTTTAACTGAAATTAACGGCTAAGTGCAATTTAATCAAAACAAAATTCGTCACGTGGCATCCTATACTAATAGTTTCTTTAATAGTTAGCATGAGATATCTCTTGAAAAGGATGATTTATCTCATACTTAGACTAACTGATAAACATATCTTCACAAGTTTGGGCCCATGGAAATTTGTGATGTTCCATCAGAGCCACGTATATTCCTATAATGTCCATCGCATGCATATGGTACTTCACTAGACTAGATTTCAACTGTTGTAGCATGGTTTGAGCTCTAATTGGATGATATACAAATCGTTGCACTTGCCCTGGCCTCACGTCAGTCATCTTTGCGAGCTCTTCAGTCCATAGAGAATATTTTTTGGCATGTGACTCAACTACGTCGCTTAGGTTGACGAAGTTGTCAGGGGTGCTGAACTCGGGGAACCCGATATCCTTCATTACTTTGTTGATTTTGCTTCAAAATTTCTTTCGAGTTCCTCACTGAGGTTACGGAGAAAACTTTGATTGGTAGTCGGGAGTATCTTTCCTGCAATTGGGATTGAGGTAGTTTAGAAATCACTTATCAGGAAACGCATAGTAAGATGCAGACAGAAACAAAATAGACCGATGTGTACCTATAGATCTCATTAGTCTTGATCATTTGATAATTATGTAATCCCAGTTGCTCTTTTGAATGACCTGTAATGTCCTTGTCCATGCCGCTGCTCCTCTTCAGTTTGAATGAGTTACATCCACTCGCCATAGTGTGGAAAATAAATTACAACAGATACAAGCATCGAAACCATCACAGTGGTCAATTGACCCTTGGGGTTGTTAAAATAAAATCTAGAACTCGGCTTGTGGGTAAGGATTGCACTTGGGCTTCATTCACGTTGAACATGCTAAAAGAGCTAGATATTGCAACTACCGATGCAGGGATGGAATCGGGCATCAACGTTCAAAAGTAAAATTAACGTGTAGTTTTCTTCATGGGTTATTATCTTCATAAATTCCTGACGCCGAAAATATTTCGGAAGTCAACGATCGGTGATGTTACCTTTACCTTGCACAACACTTATTCTTTTAATCTCCTATCGATGCCGAAAGGATCGATCTTCGGCGATATATTTAGTGAAGCTTATTCGCAGAGAGGAGAGACCTCCTTCTGTCGACACCGGGGAAATTCAGTGCTCGGCTGTTTTAGTTTTCTCAAACGATTTTCTCCATTTTTTATCTTTCCCGATGTCGAATTTCCTAAGCACGTTGGGGAAAACTTTATACTTTCGCTTCCTTAAGTAAATGTTAGTCCCTTTTAAAGTTGAGATGATTTTCACATGTTCAAGCAGACTTTAAACAACTCAACATGAAAACATAAATGATAAGCACAGGCAGCAGTTTCATACTGAAGCGCAATCAGACAATCCAAAAGATCAAGTGGTACCCAAAAAGTAAAAATTTTACATAGACCTTTTTAGGGTGTGTTAAGTGCTCAAAAAATGGTGATTCACTGGGCGAAAGAAGAATCTTTGTTCCTTCTATGAGGCTCAGTTGATACGGAAGCTGATGGAGAACCTTGATTAGTTTGACAATCAAAACCTTTTTACCTTTTCATTTGAAGTTCTCTGGTTGATTCTTCTGGGTCTTCCCATGGGGTTTTAACACTTTTCCTCCTTCGTTTCCTTTGACCCTAACTCGCGCCCCCTTGTTACGAAATTTTGGCAAAGAACTCATTGTCATGAAGCCTTCAGTTACCATTACTTACTTTCTTTTGTGTCTCTTCACTTCCAGCGAGCATCCATATCCTCGATGGAGCCACCCCGACATCACAGACCTTTCTCTGCTACCAGCAAGCGTCCATAGCCCTGGAGGAGATATATGCATACCCTCTCCTACTTTTTCACTCTTTTGATAATACCGATTTATTTTAGCATGACACCCCGAGCGAGTGGGAGAGGATGATGTCTATTTATTTCGCAAGGTGAGATGATCAAGGTGGATCCTTTACTAGCTTTGTTTTCTGGGTGCATGTAGTCCTTTCCATATTTCATTATTTCCCTTAAGGACTTACCAAAACACCTAGAAGAAACTTCTGACATTCCTCCAGAGTTCTTCATTTGGCAAGGTTTAGATAGAGGACTCTTGAGAGTGACCGCAGATCCTCCTATGATTCTTGTGTTTGAGCAATGAGTTAGGAACATAGTTTGCTATGTCGCATGATTTGAGGTCGACCATTGTATTGCTAAACACAACCTTCAAAGGTGCAGAAAAAAAAACTGCAAAAGAAAATAAAGCAAAATCGCAAAGATCTAACCAGAACCGAAATCATAAAAACAACATACAAACAAAAAAGATTATTATTATCACCCCCTTTTTTTAAATTCAATTTCCTATTGGAAATATTTTTTTAGGGCCTGGCCATTTACTAGAAGGGCATCAGTTTCCCCCCTTAGATTCTGCAACTGATAAGTTCCTGCCCCAATCTTTTCAGTCAGTTGGAAAGGTCCAAGCCACAAATTTTGAAACTTATAATTCTTCCCTTTCGGTTCATTTGCTCTATCCCACTTTAGGACTAGGTCTCCTACTTTGAAGTTCTTCCCTTTAGCCTTATGCTTGTTGAACCATCTTTTCACTATCTATTGGTGACATAGGAATTTTGACTTAGCATTTTCTCTTTCTTCCTTTGGCATGAGAAGAGTGTTGATTCTTCATTGTATGGCCGATGAAGGCTCCTTGCTAGAATCTTGGGCTAGTTGAAGAGATGGAAGATGGAGCCCATTTGGGAGGACGGCTTCTTTCCCATAGACCAGAAAGTACAGGGAATTCCCTATATATTCTTTGGGTGTGACTATGTTGGCCCATAAGGCATTATGGAGTAGATTATGCCAATTTCTTTGGTTATCTGCAATTGTCTTTTTTGATATCCTCACTAGGTTCTTGTTAGTTGATTTTGCCACACCCTTTCCCTGGGGATAATAATTCACCAAGTACCTAATTATGATTCCTTTGTCCAGAGGAAACTCCTTCAAAAAGGTGGAATAAAAATAAGCATCATTATCAAAAACTAGGACAGAAGGGACACCAAACCCTGTGATCAGTTGTTGTTCTATGAATTGGATCACTACCTTTTCATTTACACGAGTCAAAGGGATATCCTCTACCCATTTCATGAAATAATCGATAGCAGTAAGAATGTACTTATGCTATCTTGAAGAGTTGGGTGTAATTTATCCTATGATATCCAACCCCCATTGTTCAAAAGGCCTTGAGATAATCACGAGTTGGAGTGGGATTGCTTCTCTCTTCTCCTTCCCTGCACTTATTTGATAGGTTTTACAGTTTCTAGCGTAGGTATGAGCATCTTTGAACAAGGTGGGCCAATAATAGTCGACTCTCAGAATCTTATGAGCAGTGGTGTTTCCTGCAAAATGTCCCCCGACAGGGCCATCATGGAGCTCCTTCAACACTTTGTCTTCATATTCATGTTCAAGACATCTTAATAGTACCCCATCATAATTGATCCGAAAGAGTACCAAACTTACAAGGAGATATTGTGCAGATTTTAACCCGAGAGCTCTCCTTTCCCTCGGGTTGATATTTTTCGGACAAGCCCCATGGTGTAGGAGATAAGTTAAATCCTTATACCAAGACTCATGTCGTGGGGAGATGTATGATACTTCACCACACCATAGTGCCATTTTGTTCTCCCATCTGAAATCTTCATTTACTTGGTCTTCGGTATTGACTGCAAGTTTACATAACCCTTGTCCTTTTACTAGTTTGGCAGGTTTTATATCTAGATCGAATTCCTATATTACTGCCATCTTGTTCCCTCTTCTTTCCTCCATTTCTTGCTAGGTAAACAAGGATCGGACTGCAGGGTGTGGAACAATCACTTTAGTGTGGTTCTTGAGGATGTAAGACCTGAAATGTTTTACTGCCTTATATACCGCATAGGCATGTTTGTCTATAGTAGGATAATTGATCTCATCTCCTTGAATATTAGTACTCATGAATGACATTGGGGCCTCATTGTTGCCATCATCCTTCTGAGTCAAAACTACGGCTAACGATTAGTCGAAGGTGAAAGTATAGAGGAAGAAGTCTCTATTGAAATAGGGACTTCGCAACACCAGGGCCTGTGATATAGCAACTTTGATATTTCCGAAAGAACCTTTTCGCTCATCATCCCACTTAAATTCGACATCCTTGCGAATCATCTTTTGTAAGGGTTTGATGGTTTCTGTGAAATCAGGAGTGAATTTCCTCACAAAATTGATTTTCCAGAAAAAGGATTGCATAGCTTTCTTGTTATGGGGCACAGGGAGTTGAGCTATGACCTTAATCCTTTCTAGTTCTATGCGAATGCCTACTTGATATATAATGTGACCTAATAACTTACCTTCCTCAACACCGAAGATGGTTTTCTTAGGGTTTAAGGATATACCATATTTCCTACACCTTTTGAAAATATGGGTTAAGTGTTGAATGTTCTCTTATCTATTCTTTGAATACGCTATTACGTCGTCTAGATATACTACCACACATTTATTGATTAGTCCCCAGAAATCTATATCCATGGCCCTTTCGAAGGTCCCTCCCGTGTTAATTAACCCAAAAAGATTTCGTTTATAATTGAAGGTTCCCCACTTGGCTCAGAAGGTGGTTTTTAAACGGTCTTCCTCCGAAACCAGAACTGGGTTGTAAACTGAGAAACTGTCTAGTAGAGAGAAAATATCTGAGCCAGACACAGTCTGCAGGAGTTGTTCCATTGACAGGACTGGGTAGTTTCCCTTTTCTGAATCTCTATTGAGGTTCCTAAAATCTACACATAGGCGGATCTCTCCCGAATGTTTCCTCACTGGGACAAGATTCGCCACCCATGCGGAATGCCTAACCTGGAAAATAATTTTGGCATCTAAAAGTTTTTTAATTCCTGATACATGAGAGGTTCCAGTGATGGGTGATACTTTCAGAGATTTTGTTGGAAAGGTTTGACTTCAAGTTTTAATGGGATAGTGTGTTGGATGATGCGGGTAGCATACGTTTTCAGATCCCAATAGGACCACGCAAAGACATCTTGGTATCGTTTGAACAATTTAAGATAGGATTTCCTTTCCTCTTTGGATATAGTCTTGTCATGATTCACATTCTTTGGGTTTTCTGAGGTTCCAAGATTTATAATTTCATGCAGGGGACAAGATCTACTAGTCTTTTCATTTTTAGGCCCCTTGAATCGCTCTTATAGATCAAAAAGATTTTTTAGATTAGCTATACCTTTCGGGATTGTGTGAGACTTTGATTTATCAATAGGTTGTCCTATCCTAGGATCGGTCTCTATTTGTAGCCCTTGGAATACTTCATCGTCAATAGACAAATCTTTGAAATTGTCTTGGTTAGTCAAGAATTGTATGATCTGTTCATCACCTTCAAATACTTTCCAATTGAAAATGTTGTTAGGCAGCGATGGTTTGTAAAGCAACTCCACAGTGAATCGGGAGGCTTCATAATCCTCTAGAGGTGACAACCTGGAAGTAGTTGTGGCCAAGGATTCAGCAAGAATATTCTTTGCTCTGGAAACTTCTCTAATGTTGAAGGCTTCAAAATGATCTATTAACCTATGCACCTCATGTTGGTATCTCTTTAGGTGAGGAGAATTGCAATGTATAGTATTTCTTACCTGTCTAGCGATGATTTCAGAATCTCCAAAAACCCTCAATTCTTTCATATTCAAGTCTATAGCTTTCTTTAATCCTTGTACTAGAGCTTCATATTTGGTGTTGTTTGTACATATAAATTCTATCCTACAAGATAATAATTGATGTTTACCTTTAGGATTAATGAGGATGCACCTTTCACCTGACCCTTCTTGTGATTTAGATCCGTCAAAGTACAAAGTCCACATTAGTGGACGACAATCACTCTTCTTTTTCCTCATTAATTTTTTTCTCTCCTATATTTTGTTTTGTGATCTCTAACATAGGATCCCGACAGAAAAGTGTGTCTTCTATCGATATTGGTGAGTTTTATTGAAAAATAATTTCAGAGTTTTGAGTGGGAGGGACATCCTACAAGAGAGGATCAAAGTTTCCAAAGTGGGATTCATAGGAAAAATTTCCCAAAATGGGGAAATCCATGGACAAGGGTTCGTTTGGGGTTTCTAGATCAGCGACCGTGTGTTTCAGTTACCTCTCCCTATCAATTTTGATCATGTTCTTGTATCCCTTCAGTGGTAGCCAAAGGTGTGCCTAGTCTGTACTAAAGTATCAGTTTAGATTTTCAGACCAATCTCAACTTAGTAATAACCCATAGGCCTCTGGAATATCTACCACAATGATGTCAATTACTTGCACAAACTTAGGGTGTGTTGCTATTTTGATCATTACATCTTTGAGTTCTCCCATGACCTTGACCTGGGTTCTATCTATTTGTATGAAATGTTTATCACTCTTGAGGGGAACAATGTTTAACTTTTTGCAAATAGACAGAGGCATTACGTTGGGACAAAAGGTTTTTCCTTTTTATCTTCCGAGCAGGTGTTCACAGTTGGTTTGCTCACCATATTTGTGGGAGATAGAGTTCTTTCCTGACCACTACCCATGGTTGGGTCTTCTACTGAGTTCAAATCTTGTAACAGAAATTACTTCTGCCAAGCAATCCTGCATATGTCCATAACTGATATATTAGTCTTTAACTTCTTCAAATATTCGACTGCGTTGTAATCCAGTTTGGCTGATTCTCGGGTATGGATTCTTATAGGTATCTTACTAAGAGAGAAATGTGTTTTCGGACGATTTGGAGTTTCCTTACTTCTTGAGGTCTGGGTGGAAGTGGTATCTTTCAAGCCAGGAGGACCCTTCATGTGTCTTTATCACCGAGACTTCTACGGGTTGTTCTTGAGACTCAAATAGGTCGTCAGAAGGCATGATCAGGTCGAGATCCCAAATCAACATGGTTGTATCTTGCGGTGGGTCAATCTCTTCCTGATCAACAATATTCATAGATGACCTGCTTAGATGTTTGGTTAGGGAGACTTCGTCTAGAAACCGATTGGCCATCAAATTCATGGCATGCACCCATTGAGGGCAGTCTCTTTCAGAATGGTTTTCCTGATGATAAGTGCAAAAAGAATTAGATCCAACATTCCCTAGATCAATATTTAAGTTAGATGGGGGAGGTTCAATTTCCTTGAAGGATGGGTTCCTCTTAAAGAAAGGTTTGTAGGGCCTTTGGCTTTGGTTTCCCTCCCCTACATTCCTCTTCATGTCTATGATATCGTTTGATAATTTCTTAACCATGCGTTGTAGGTATTCTTTGTCTTCACTACCCTTGTCGGGAGTCTTCTCTGTCTATTTCCCTGAAGGTCTAGCCAAATGGAGTTCTCTCCTAGGAGGAGGTTGAGATTCTTTCTTAGCTAGAGAGACCTGGCCCTCTTTACACCCTTTCATATGGAATTCTATCATTTTGGATTCTTCAAAATTTTCAGCTAGGGTTCACTTGGCAGCTCATTTTACAGACATAGAAATAGAAGCCAGGAGCACGTTAGCGTAAACCTCAATTTTCAATTCTTGGGTTGGTTTCACTTCGGGATGAAACTTGTTTAGGATGGTCATGAATTTTTTATTGAAATATTTGACTGTCTATTTCAAACTCATGGTGGTGGCGAATAACTCAGCCATCGGATCTCCTGTAGTAGTTTTCTTTGCAAATTTATCTAGAAAGCCTTTCTGGAACTTGGTATAGCTAGTTATAGATCCTATTGGTATATTAAAATACCACATGGAAGATGAATTTTCAAACGCGTAGGGGAAAAGCCTGCAAACTATATCTTCATGTTGGACTTTCATAAGTATCATTTCTAGTATGAATTTATTGATATGATCTTCAAGAAGTTTAGAGGTTTCAGGATTGAACTTAGGCATCAACTTCTCTAGATGTCGGGGAAGGTTATGGACTAGTCTCAGGAGGGCCAAAGCATCTCTGGCTAAACATGGTTGATTGACTAGAGGCATGTTTCCCCTTTCATCATTATGGTCATTGTTTCCTTCCATATCTTTAGTCTCTGAGTTAAACTCTTCTTCTTCCAAATCGTCCAATTCAAAGACGTCGTTGGCTAGTGTTTCGAGTATCAAATCAAGAGGTTATTGGATTTCGGTAATTGAGAAACCTATTAAGTCTTCTACCGAGTGAACGAAAACCTCATCGAGTGTGCTAACCACTAGTTTGCTTTGTTGTTTTCTTTGAGGGAGTATGGGAGCTAAGGATAACGCACTGATCTGTCGGGCATAGGCTCTTGTAATTATTCTGAATTGATTTACTTCCTCGTGAGGAAGACTGTAAGGTATTTCAAAGTGAAAATATTCTTCCTCGGGCTGGAGTGAGTTACTCATTCCAGGAGTACTCAACATGTGTGGGCTATCTTTGGAATGACTAGCCATGCATGTGGGTTGTTACTAATCTGTAGGCTGTTTGAAATGCTATATAAAATATATATTTAGCGATTAATTCTCAGGCCCTCCTTCTAGCACCAATTCTGTTGATGGGTCTCAAATCCCTAGTTCAACAGTAGGAACCAAACCCACCATCGAGGCCCAATTAGACTCTATAACGTTTGGAATGGAATGGTTCTCCAGATATTGCAATCCGACCAATTAATCGATGGGCTTTAATGTTTTCTTGTGAAGGCTTTTCCTTCAGTTTGGACTATCTCCTTTTGTATTTTCTCTTGGACAGGACCGATGTGAGCTGTAATCTGGTATAAACCAACTTCATGACAAAACAAAATTAAGCTCTGACTATTGGGGAAGAGGATGAGCTTGGGATAACCCTCTACTAAAACATGCAGACGACACTTTTATACCATAGGCCTAGTACTAATATGTTAACCATGCGAGCATCTAATTATTGTATGAAATTACTAATTATCAGGAAGACAACACATATGCAATAGGATAATAGTAAGTGTTGGCCGTTGACCAAGTTTTGAGGACTCTTGGTCATGTTTGACCTAGTTTTGGGACATCGACAGGCTATCGAAGGCAGAGTGCAAGCCAAAGCTGAGATCGTGGGATCTCAACCCCTTTTTAGGGATTTTTGGGTTTTGGGATTATGTAACAGGTATGGAAATGTCGGCCCATGGATCTACCCATGTTTAGGCCCAATTTTGTAATGTATAAATAGAAATATAGGCGATGTAGGAAATATTTTGATCTATGTGATCGAAGAGTTGTAAGTTGTGCTAAGTGAAAGTAATAGTTGTAAGTGCTTTGTGCATACTGTGTGAGACTTGAAAAGCTAAGTGCAAGTGACTGTAAGAGACTATATGTAGGCTTTGTGTTGTAACCTAGCTTGGGGAAGGAGGATATAGAGAATAGTGCAAAAATATCCTATCCTCTGCAAAGTTGATCTTAAGGCTCTGTACATGTAAGAAGATTGAATGAAGCTAATAAAGAAGACGAAGAGTTGGTGGACGTATCCCCAGGGTGGGGGTGAACCACATATATCCTGTGTTGTGAATGCTTTGTGCTTTATGGTTGCTCTCTTTTCTATATGATTAAATGCTTAGTGCACTGTTAAGTGATGAGTGAACGTAATATGGTAGCTTAGTGTTGAATAATGTGAATGAATGCTAGATATGATCTATGTTAGTATGCTTAGTGATTGGAGTTATTGAATCTATGTGAATACTGTGTTGATCTGTTATTAGGGTTAGTTGAGCTTTAAACTAAGATTGAATATTAATGAAAAATAACTGCTAAGTGCTTGTTAAGGTGTCATAATCACAGATTTATATCTCAGCTAAGGTTGCAGACACTAGAGTCCTGCAGCCACCCCTGCCTCTAGCTCGGGTGAGACTTCATCTACTTCATAGGTGTTGCCGAAAGGGTCTATAGTTAGGATTTTGTTGGTGCATTGTTGTAGCATTGAACCCTAGGTCGACCTCTGTGCCAACAAATGGTTTTGTTTCCAGGACCGAAACTGTGATTGTTGGGAACCAAGGAAAGAGGAGCTTTGTGCGAAGATCTGACCTAAAACTGTGAAAGCTCTGTGCATATATATGTGACCCTAGTGTGCATTATTCTACTTAATCTGTGAAGCTCTATGCTAAGAAAAGAAGTATGATCTAAAGAGAAGAGGTAATATCTGAAGGATTTGTGCTTTGTTAAAGGTAAGCTAAGTGGAAATTTTTCTTTCAAAAGTATGGATCTAGGTATGTTTGATCAATTTTGTCCTAGCTTGAAAAGTAGGGCACAACTAGAAGGAGGATTTGATATAAATAGATCTAATAAGAATAGTGAAAGATATGTTATACCTATGCATAGAAAGAATGTTTGGACTAACCGATGGATGCAGGATCCTAGAAAGATTTTTTTGCAGGTTAGCTACTATGATCCTAGTGCATAGTATAGAAAAGGTTGGGGATCATTTAAAAGAAAACGAGGATTAACCCTTTGTTACAATTGCAGAAGACCAGGACATCTGGCTAAGGAATTTTGTGGTAGAAGATCTAGTTGTCTTTGTTGTAAATCTATGGACCATGAAGTTTTAGATTGCCCTAGAATGATAGTTAAGATTCAAAAAATGAATATGAGACAAGAAGACCATGAGAAAGGTCAAGTAACTAAGACCATGCACGAAACCCTGAAAGAATCAGAGACTGTATTGATGCAAATGAAAGAAACCCCGAATGACCACTGAAATATCAACTTATTAGAGATTTTAAAAGAAAAAGAGTGCACAGAAGCAATAATAGGAGACTTCGACATTGACTGTGTTCTGGATGAAGAATCACAGGTGAATATTATGATAGAAAGAACTTGGGAGACTTTAGGAAAGCCTGTTATGATTCCTTCATTAGGGGGAATTGGATTGTTTAGAGGAAAGATGATAACCCTATGTGGAAGACTTACCCAGATATCTATGAGTGCTCATGGAACTTCGAGAGAAGAATATTTTGAGGTTGCTAAATTTATTGAGAATAGTGCCCCATTTTCTATATTACTAGGAAAACCTTGGATTGAAAGGGATCAGACCAGAAGGAAAGAAGAAGAAGTCTTAGAGTAGAGAAAACAAGAGTTGAAAGATTTCATGACTAGGAGGATCACACACTTGATTGAAGAACAGAAGAACATATCGAAGCTATTTAGAACTAGAAAATTGGATGTTGAATTTGAAAGAACACAAGAAGACTCATAGAAGACTGAAGAAACTACCCCAGATAGAGAAGAAGTATTTCCCCTGAATCTTAGGAAATAATCTCAACAGCATGAAGTTACTATGCCAAGAGGAGATAAGAATCAGAATGGAAAGAGGAATATTGAGACGAAGCTCACTGGAAATAAGGATAGAAAACTAAGTAAGAAGAGATCAAAGATTGAAAAGTTACAGAAGGTTCCAGAGGGAACTTCGCAGAAGGAAAATTCACAAAACTGGAACTTTGTCAGGATATCAGAACAATGTCACATGGCAATTCGCCATGGCGAAGCAATATAGCTATTGGGAACAGTATAACCATTAGACCGATAACCTGAATGGGTAGAATGGAATTTATGGTAAGAAATCCTGCCATCAGACCATTGGGA
The DNA here is from genome assembly GCA_032191745.1 of Picea mariana. Taxonomy (NCBI): domain Eukaryota; kingdom Viridiplantae; phylum Streptophyta; class Pinopsida; order Pinales; family Pinaceae; genus Picea; species Picea mariana. Next base: position 18,296 of record JASDQU011404904.1, on the reverse strand, counting down.
CTGCGTTGTAACAGACCGAACTGAATTAATGAAGGCTTCTTGCCCATTGGAGAGATTCGTTGCCTAGTAATCTACTTATTCTATCGAGCCTTGCACTGAGAACACTTTTTCCAAATTTGATTATCTAAGCCCGTAGATCAGTTTATTTCAGGAAGTGATCATTGAGCTATCACCATTTGTCCTATTGCATTGAGTAGTTACTCTTCGAACCCGAGATATTCAACCACGAGCATGTATGTCTGAAGAACTTAGTGCAGTCGAAGGGTCTGTGAAGGAGGTACTCATCAACCTCATGACTGAAAGAGTAATTTCTTAAAGAATAATGTCTGTGGGTATACAAGCGTCATCGATGAGAGGAGTGCAAGCCACTTCATCGACTGCTTGCAGATTCAGACCATCCCGACCAACAACAGAAAAGATAACCAAGCATATAGATGACCTAGAAAATGCGAAGCTAATCCCAACCATATCACCTGACTACATACTGCCTTTGGCTGATTTGGTGAGTCATGATAGTGTGTCGAGAGATTTTGAGTACACCATGGTTACTGTGTACCTCCCGAAGGGGATACGAGCGGTTCGAGCATAGAAGGACAAGATCGCAATGTTGAAGTTCAACAAATTCAACTTAGAAGACCATAAGAACCATATTATTCTCGCCCCATATAAATACTTGACCATGATGAAGGGGAAGAACTCAAAAATAATCCCCCAACCATGAACAATGAACCTCGTGTAGTCCACCCTGTTGAATGTAATGAAAATCCCACACTTTGGAAGGCACCAAGAAGTTAACGCTTGTGTCAAGATCCTACTTATGTTACCATGGAGGCTAATTATGGCTATACCACAATCGATCTAAAAGTGATCCATAGGATCACCGGATTGAGTATGCAATGACCTGACCCATAGGACTTCTATCCAGGGAAAGCCACAGATAACGCATTAGCATAGAAGATCAAGGATACATACAGTGATGTTGAGAAGGGGACGCGAGGCTACAAGGTAACTTCCATCCAAAATGGCGTAGTGCACCTAGCATGCCAATTAATCATAGGAAATCTAGTAAGGAAGAATAGACCCACACAGGTCACAGGCTTTGTCGTTGACCTTGCAGGGAAATGTGTGGAAGGTGTACAGATGAACTGGGTAAAGTACCTAGTTAATCAACTAGAATTAGACTATCGCGAAGTACATGATCAGGGCTACGAGTTCCACTTTAGATGGCTCCTGATCCTCATCGCATTTTTTGGTTGGTATATGTCGGAAGGTGCGACCTTCATGGACATTGAGTCATTCGAGCCGCTTTTTGCGAAGTTTACCTCTCTTTGGTAATCGAGTGATATGGGAAAATAGTGGCAGTCGAACATAGTATTTCACACATACTATCTCCAGCTGAAGAGGGTTATCAAAGTTGAACCTCGCATGGCGGTGAAAACCCTGCAACAATTCTGACCCCTCATGAAGTTCCATGCAGATCAACACTTCATTTATATTTCTGTTCGAGCAAATGAACATAAGGAGGAGCTTCAGTCATACTGCAAGCTCACAGAAGAGGACCTCAAGGAGATAACTAAGGACTGGTCAACAAAATTTCTTATCCCTACTGACCCTATAGAGATGTTTGATCCTGAACTTAACAGCCCAGAGGCTGCTCACAAAGAACATGACACACTTGGAACCAGCAGATGGAAGAAGACCGAAGAAGTCTAAGACTTAAGAAGTGCGTCATAAAACACTGCTTCAGTATCACCTAGCTCAGGGGGTGATGACAAAGTAGAAGATATAAATGGAAAATAAGATGAGCAGAAGCAAGGTGAAGTAACATCACCTAGATATGAGGTTGATCCCTTGAATAAGAAGAATGTTTCTCCCCGGAAACCCTCTTCTCGGAAGAAATCCAAAGCCACCTTGACTAAGATGAAGACTGTGCTCATTGTCGATGACTTTGACTTCATCATTTCAGCTGTAAACGATGCCTCATAGGAAATTTTGTAGAAACAAAAAGCCAAGAAGGAGGATATGTACGACAGAATTGAGGTCAAACTCTGAGGGGTACAATGGGCCATTTATTCTAGTCTCACAGTGTCCACTGCGCCCCTATCATCGGGAGAGCCAGAGTTGGGATATGAGCTAGCCCAACTCCACTGACTAGCTGATGCAACCGAAGCTCGCCTTCGTCACACACAAGAAGAAACTGAACAAGAAACCCAGGCCTTGAAGAAAGTGCAAGAAGTACTCATAGAACAACGCTGAATTACAGAGTAGGAGAAGGTTGATCTCTAGACAAAGTTTGAAGAGGAGAAAGCATAGATTCAGCAAGAAAAAGAACAATTGCTTGCAGAACAACTTGAAGTGAAAGAAGCAGTCAACAAAGAACTCTTCTCTGTGATAGGCTTAGAGCCAAAGGTAGAACACTGAGTCGAGCATCAAGTAGAACAACTCACAGAAGCTATCCAGTAGCGATAAAAAAGAATAACATACTTAGAGCTCTGCGTAGTGCCCGACACACCGCAGGATGGAGATCAAAGAGATGCAGTTGCTCGCAGCACAGTTGAGAGAATAAAGGCCCTTTCCATGGAATGTAATCAACTAAGTGATTGTAGTTCCCAGACGCATGAGTGACTCACTGACAATCTAGAACTGAAGGCACTAGAGTCACAGCTCCAGGAGGCAAAGAAACACACATAAACAATACAGGCGCAGTTGAAGCCCCTATCAGCTGTTGAAAGGATGAAACGGTCCCAAGAGTAGAACACTACTCAACAACATGTCCACACCATTTAGAGCAGAGTCATGGAAGTGACTCAAAGGGTCCACCCTATAAAGGATGAGGTTTTCCAACTATTCGCAGAGATCGAAGGCCAAGGAGCAGAACTAGAGAAAGTTGTCACTGCAGTTGAACAATGCCTAGAGGGACCTGTCAATGAAGTAGTCATCAAAGAGTTTGTTGAACAGGAGGCCATGGCATAATAATAGGTTGAAGTAGCTCAAGCCAAGCTTGAGGCTTTTGAAGCAGATCTACCCGTATCAGAGTGACTCAGGATGAGTCATAGTTGAGTGTTGGGGGCCTGTTGGCCCTTGACCAAGTTTTGAGGATTCTTGGTCATGTTTGACCTAGTTTTGGGACATTGACAGGCTGTCGAAGGCGGAGCACAAGACAAAGAAGATATCCTGGGATCTCGGCCCATTTTTGGGGATTTTTGGGTTTTGGGCTTATGTAATGGGTATGGGAATGTTGGACCATGGGTTTACCCATGTTTAGGCCCAATTTTGTAATGTATAAATAGAAAGCGAGGCGATGTAACAAATAGTTCAATCTATGTGATCGAAGAGTTGTAATTTGTGCTAAGTGCAAGTAATAGTTGTAAGTTCTTCATGCATACTTTGTGAGACTTGCAGAGCTAAGTGCAAGTGACTGTAAGAGACTATATGTAGGATTTGTGTTGTAACCTAGCTTGGGGAAGGAGGATCTAGCAAAGAGTGCACAAATCTCCTGTCTGCTGCGAAGTTGATATTGAGGCTTTTTGCATGTAAGAATATTGAAATAAGCTAATAAAGAAAACAAAGAGTTAGTGGAGGTAGCCCCAGGGTGGGGGTGAACCACGTATATCCTGTGTTGTGAATGCTTTGTGCTTTATGGTCTCTCTCTTGTTTATATGATTAAATGATTAGTTCATTGTTAGATGATGAGTGAACCTAATATGGTATATCAGTGCTGAATAATGTGAATGAATGATAGATCTGATCTATCTTAGTATTCTTAGTGCTTGGAGTTATTGAATCTATGTGAATACTGCGTTGATCTGTTATTAGGATTAGTTGCATTGTAAACTAAGATTTAATATTAATGAACTATAACTACTAAGTGCTTGTTAAAGCGCTGTAATCATAGATTTATGTCCCAGCTAAGGTTGTAGACACTGGAGTCCTCAACCACCCCTGCCTCTACCTTGGGTGAGACTTCATTTGCTTTGCAGGTGTTGCCGAAAGGGTCAGTAGTTAGGGTTTTGTTGGTGCGTTGTTGTAGTGTTTAATCGTGGGTCTGCCCCTGTGAAAATAGTAAGCAACATAATTTATCTACCATAATCATTCATCACATAATCACACAATGATTCATCATCTTCATCATTAAAGAAAATAACAACAAAGCATTGCACCAGATAACTTGACAATAAATTGGACAACTCTTACTTGTTACATCTATTCATGAAACAAGATAGTAAATAGTTCTTCTCTGTGTCCATTCACACATGCATTTGATGAAAATAACTTTGTCTTTGATCAAGAAGGACTTCTCAATTCATATGAGCTTCAAAATAAATCTTAACAACAAGAGAGAAAGAGTTCTTGCAACAACCGTCGACCCTTAACTAATTGGTCGATGTCTTTATTTATAATGTAAATTTTAACTGGAATTAACGACTAAGTACAGTTTAAGAAAACAATGATTCACCACGTGGTGTCCTATACTAACAGTTTCTTTAATAGTCAGCCTGAGATATCTCTTGAAAAGGATGTTTTCTCTCGTACTCAGACTAACTGATAAACAAATCTTCACAAGTTTGGGCCCATGGAAATTTGTGTGTTTCCATCGGAGCCATGTATATTCCTCTAATGTCCATCGCATGCGTCTGGTACTTCACTAGAATGGAGTTCAATTGTTGTAGCATGGTTTGAGATCTGATTGGATGTTATGCAAATCATTGCACTTGATCTGGCCTCGCATCGGTCATCTTTGAGAGCTCTTCGGTCCATAGTGAATCTTTTTTGGCATGCGACTCAACTATGTCACTTAGGTTGACGAAGTTGTCGGGGGTGCCAGACTCGGGGAGCCTGATATCATTAATTACTTTGTTCATTTTGATTCGACATTTCTTTTGAGTTCCTCGGTGAGGTTACAGATCAAACTTTGTTTGGTAGTCAGGAGGATCTTTCCTGCAATCGGGGTTGAGGTAGTTTAGAAATCAATTATTAGACAATGCATAGTAAGATGTAGATATAAACAAAATAGACCGATGCATACCCATAGAGCTCGTTAGTCTCGATCGTTTAATACTTACATGATCCTATTTGACCTTTTGAATGAACTATAATGTCCTTGTCCTTGCCATCACTCCTCTTCAGTTTGAATGAGCTACATCCGCGTGCCATAGTGTGGCAAATCAAGTATGGAAGATACGAGTGTCGAAACTATCACAGTGACCGATTGACCCTTGGGGTTGTTAAAATAAAATCTAGAACTTGACTTGTGGGTAAGGATTTCACTTGGGCTTGATTCACGTTGAACGTGGTAAAAGAGATAGATATTGTGACTACCGATGTGTGGATGGCATCGGGGATCTACATTCAAAAGTAAAATTAACGTGTAGTTTTCTTCATGGGTTATTATCTTCGTAAATTCCCGACGCTGAAAATATTTCGGAAGTCAGCGATCGGTGATGTTACCTTTACCTCATGCAAAGATTATTATTTTAATCTCCTACTGATGTCGAACGGATCGGTCTTCGGAAATATCTTTAGTGAAGCTTATTCACGGAGACAAGAAACCTCCTTCTACCAACGTTGTGAAATTTGACGCTTGGCTGTTTTGGTTTTCTCATACGATTTTTGCCACTTTTAATATTTCTCGATGCTGAATTTCCTAAGCACGTTGGGTAAAAATTTACACTGTTGATTCCTTAAGTAAATGTTAGTCCCTTTTAAAGTTGAGATGACTTTCACATGTTCAATCAGACTTTAAACGACTCAACATGAAAACATAAATGATAAGCACATGCAACAACTTCATATTAAAGCACAATTAGATAGTGCGAAAGATCAAGTGGTACCCAAAAAGTAACAATTTGGCATATACCATTATAGGGTGTGTTGAGTGATCAACACCATCCTCTAATGGATTCTATCTTCTTAGGATCCACTATTATCCCTTCCTCTGTAATGATATGTCCCAAATAATGAATTTGCTTCTAATAAAATGAGCACTTTCTCAATTTGGCATACAACAGATGCTCCCTTAATACTTGTAACACCATCCTCAAGTGTTGTTCATGATCTTCCTTTGATTTAGAATATATAATAATGTCATATAAAAATACAATGACAAACTTATCTAAGTATTCTCTGAAAATACCATTCTTAAAAAACATGAAGACAACTGGTGCATTTGATAATCCAAATGGCACCACTGTGAACTCATAATGACCATACCTTATTCTGAAAGTAGTCTTGTTGATGTCTTCTTCTTTAATTTTTTCTTGATGATAACCTGACCTGAGATCAATCTTGGAGAATATTTTTTCATCTTTAAATTGATCAAAGAGGTCATCAATCCTTGGAAAATGATACTTATTCTTCACAGTTACTTTATTCAACTACCTAAAGTCAATGCAAAGTCTCAATGCTCCATCCTTTTTCTTCACAAATAAAAATAGGGAACCCCAAGGTGACACACTTGGGTGTATATACCCCTTCTTTAGAAGCTCTTCAAGTTGCATTTGCAACTCCTTCAATTCCGGTGTACTCATCCTGTAGGGAGTATTGGATACTGGAGCTTCTCCAAGCATCAAATTTATGGAGAAAGCAATGTCTCTTTTAGGGGGTAATCCTAGTATTTCTTTAAATACCTCTTCAAACTCTTTTAGGACTACATAATATCCAATATTGGGCACTCTATCCTTAGGTTTTTCTTCCATACGAGCTGCAAATATTTGACACCCTTTTCTGTAACATTTCTTCAACTACAATGCTGAAATTTCTCTGATGATTACTACCCTGGGAATTCCCTATAATGTCCTTAGGTTCCCTTCCTCATACAAGAAAGTAAATGCCTTGTTATGATAGTATAGGATATCATGATTTTGGTCCAACCAATCCATCCCAATTATATTTTCATAGGAACCTAAAGGAAATATGTTCAAATCCATTCATGTCCATAGAACATGACTTAACCCTCTCATTAACTTTTCTTTTGGCTCTAGTAGCCAACTACGCCAACCAAGATTTTCCATGTTTTCTTCTTGGAAAATTCAAAATTTCCACCATATTAGGATCTATACAACTATGACTATCTCCTAAATCAATTAAAATAGCAATGGTTTGGTTATTGATCATACCTTCCACTTCAAGCATATGTGGTAAATACTCTGCTTGATTGTTGTCCAGGGATGCATAGATCCTTGGTAAATTTGTGCCCATGTCCTTTATTGTTTCAATTTATTGTACATTGTGAACATCCATTGTGAACATTCCTCACTTTTTCACCTCGATGAGGACAATCTCTATACATGTGATTTCCCTTACAACCCCAAACTTGAATAGGTGGTTTCCTTGGCCTTTGACCCCCTGTCTCAATTGTTTTGGGTTCTCTAGAAGTTGGTTGTCCCTGTGGTATATTTCTGAAGAATGGTGTCTTAGATCTCTTCTTCCTCTGATCCATCTTGAATTTATTCTTGTCTTCCCAAAATTTTTGGAAATTTATCCTTTCTTTTTGTTTATCATATAGAAATTTATCTTGCTTTGTGGTCTCCTCCAATGTTTTGGGATGACCATATTGTATTTTTTCACTGCTGAATGATGGAAATCCACTTGAATACCTCTAAATATTGATTGTCTCAACCTTGAGGAAAGAAACATACTTCAGTAGTTCTAAAAACCTTCTTTCATATTCATCTATGTTCATACTCCCAAGCTTGAGTTCAAAGAACTCTTTCATTTTATTTTCATAGTATCTCTTCGTCAACTATTTCTTTTCAAAATATTTCTTGAATTCCTTCCAAGTAACATTTTTCTCTTTAATGTGTTGAAACTGCACAAGATAATCCCGCCACATGGATGCCTTTCCCTTGATTTTATATTTGGAAATTCTTCCTTTTACATGAGAAGAATAATTATGCAATTGAAAATACTTTCTCATGCCCAACAACCATGTCTTTGCATATTCATCCTTATTATGCTCACCATCAAATGTAGGAGGTTTGATTTTGTTCATTTCTTGTCGTAGCTCATCCACCCCAGACCTATTATGCTTCTTGATAGAGGATGGATTTGAACTTCTATTTTCTCTCCTATTGGAATGCCTCAGGGAGTGAGGGTGATGTCTTCTAACACTTCTTGTTCTTCTTTTCTCATTAGGAGACCTGTGATTTCCAGTTTCCTTGAGCCACTCTCCTTATCCAATTTATTTTCTATTATGTTCAAGCTCTGCATTAATTTCATTTTGAAGTCCTCCTGCTACTCCTTGGCTTTCATAAGCCTTTTGTTACCATCTTTATGGATTTGGACATCCTTCTGCAAATTTGTAATTGTCTCTACCATATTCATGTTTTCATCCTTTCCTTCTCCATGTCCATTGGAGTTTGTTCCTTCAATACCCATATGGACATCCATCCCTATGATCTCATATTCCTAGCTGTAAGACCTCTGTGCATCTTCCATTCCTCTTCACTCTATGTTGATCTTGGTCTGGTTCTAGTTGTTGTTAACTCTGCAAAATTCACATCCAACAAAACTTTGTCAGGTTAACTGACTCATCAATTTCATGAAAAATATGAACCATTATGGTTCAATAATATATCAGACTTATTTCTTATAAATGTTTGAGAAATCGTATGTTCAGCTCAATTTTTTGGGTGAATAGTTCTATTATATTGTCCAAGACCTTTTCAATGCATGCTTGCATGCTCGATTTTGAGTCTTAAGCAGAAATTTATGGCCCTTCGAAGTTAGTTGGGTCTTAAAATTTACCCTCCACTGTTTGTCTTGTAACTCCCTAATAAAATCTATGTTTGACGAACGGTTTACACCATTATAAATCTCTCTCTAGGATCTTTCATTTGAGCTACAACATTAGAGTGTACTTGTACACTCTATTCTCGAGGTTTTTGTGTAGTTAAAAATGATGTTTAGGACTCAAAAACGAGGTGCAAAAAGATGACCTTCAAACAATATAAAATGTCATAGCAATTCACTGGTTTTCTGTTGTTGTAGACCATCCAAACGAATTTGTGTGCAAAACTTTGAACATGTACACCCATATTTAGCATGTGCAACAACACCATAAGGTAGATCATGCTCTGTGCACCCATAACCAATGTGGATCACTTCTCTGTCGCACCAATAACTGGTGCACACTACTTTTGTGTCACGCGCCAATATCTACCATGCACAATTTTGGTTCATGCACTAATACCTGTTGTGTGCAATTTTTGTGTCACATGCTAATATTTCGCATGCATTGCAATCTATGTGCTACATGTTGTCAAAGTTTAGTACACTCCCACCAGTCACTATTACTTCACGCGCACAATTAATCAAACTGTTGTGCAATAGGAATACACCTAATTTGCGTGCACACCAACAAAATTCTTCTGTGCTCTTCTAATACTGCGCACACCATGCAGGCCAATATTATGCATGCGCACACCCAATCCACACCGCACAGTGCTAAATTTAGTGTGCACCATTATTTTTTTACGCATTACCACTCTGCACCACGAAGCGCCAAATTTAAGTACACACACCCATGCACTAATATTTTCCACGCATTACCACTCTACACTGAACAACGCCAAATTCAGCTGTGAACACCTGCATGCCAATATTTTTCGTGCATTACCACTATGCATTGTGAAATGCCAAATTTAAGTGTGAACACCCGCACACCAATATTTTATGCACATTACCACTCTACACCATGTAGCACCAAATTTAAGTGCTCACACCTGCATGCCAATATTTTCCGTGCATTGCCAAATTTAAGTGCGAACACCCGTGTACAATCATTATTATGCCCATCAATTCCTCATGAATTCGGCTGCAGAAATTGGGGCTTTTGCCAAACGTTTTCCCAATTTTAACCATAGGAATTCTACAACTATGAATTTTTTTCAATTTCACCCTGATAACACCAATTCAACCTCTGCAACAACAAATAGTTGTTGGTTGACATTCCTGGAACGAATGTTTCCCAAACTCAATTCACAAATTGAGAATTTTAATCAACTATTTTTTCTCCATCTGTCATGGCTTCCTTATAACTTCAAATTCGACCAATTCCAAGTTTGAATTTGCTAGAACAGATAATAAATTAAGAATATCTCACCACTTGGCCAAATTTCTCAATTTTCCCATGAATTTAACAACAAAAATTGGGGATTTTTCCCAATTCCATGCAATTGCTTCTAATTTTTTCCCATGGATGCTTTGTAACTTGAAATTTGGCCACTTCGAAATCAATTCTCTATGAAATTTGACTTTATTTCAACTTTCTCAGCTCATCCATGCTCAATGTTGAAAACTGGAGCTCTGATACCATATTGTAACATCCCCAACATCCAACTGGGCTATGCCACATAAAATTTTTGAATTGTATACAAAATTAAAACATATACACATAGAAACTATTGTGGAAATTTATATATAAAACTTAAAATAGACACATACATTCTGCAAATGCACATATTCATGTAGAATAATAAAAAAAATACACATAGAGCGCACACAGGAAAAACCCATAAAAATAAACACATAAATAATAATGCAACATGTAATTTAACACACAATTGACACTTATCTTGGTAAAAATATCACCAACTGTGTGCAGACCTTCCATGAACCTCCTATCCTTAGACCATGTTGTTGATCACTCTCAGTAATGGGTCACCCTTGAGCTAGGACTAAACTCCACCCGAGTAAAGGGATTCCTAACCAGGTTGATGTATCTCAGATAACAAGAAAAAACTCTTTCATAGGTGCCAACTCAAATTAACATCCTACAGTCCCTCATTTCCCACATGCCTGTCCCACCCTAGGAAGTGTGCCCCTTCTCTGCTCAACAATCCTTCAATTTCCCCACATCCTTTTCGATGCTTCAACAACATGCTAGATAGGAAGTCTCAGAGCCCTGTAGCTATAGTTTGCACCTTCAGGAAATCAATTCCCAAAAATTCTCTCACCTCGAGAGAATTGCTCATGGGCATGAAACACCACCTTTTTAGTATCCCACAGGCCTGAAAACCCGCCTCTTTAGTATCCCACGGGCCTGAAAACCCGCCTCTTTAGTGTCCCACAAGCCTAACAACTCGCCTCTTCAGTCCAAGTCCCAAACTAACCAGGTACAGATACAGGTATGGGTATAGGTACACATATGGATACAGGTAAGGAAGGTACGAAGTACAAATGAATCCGTGAGTGAATGATGATGGAATCCTCTGAAAATGAACTAATTCCAAGCTATATGTATGCATGTTCCCAACTTGACACTTGTTATGTTGGGAACTACTTTGGTCCACTTGTCCCCATCCTTAGAACTTAGAATAAAATAATTATCCATACTTTACACTTTAAGGAATATTAATATAATATTCATTTTTGGATTAAGCTCCCTAGCTTAGCCCCTTATCCTTAAGTTTAATGCCCCTTTCCCCAACTAGTGGAGTTTAGTCCCTCATACTCTTTTATCGTGGTCAATATACATGCAACGATGTATTATATTAATGATAAGACAAATACAAAAATAGGCTCACTGGCCTTTAGCATCTAGGCTCTCTGTCCTAATTCAACACATAAGCTTCCTAGCTTATAATAACTAGCTCACCAGCCTATAGAACACAACATATACAGAAAAGGCTCTCTGGCCTCAAAATCGTGTGCACTTAACTTTGTTGTGCGTGGTATCCTGGAATGTGCACACTTCATCATTTTAGTGCACAATACATGTGCGCACTATACCATGGAAGGTGCATGCAAAATTATATCAAACAACTCACCATCTTAAGTACATTTTCATTTACATTTACAGTTGGGGTTCAGCCTAGGGGTATTACAATAGATCCACTAGTCCTCTTTGTACCAAATAGGGTGGAACTAGAACTTACTCATAGTTTTAAACAACAATCACTTAGTTATTGGGCAATCACCTTCTAGCCTAAGTGTCTCTATGTCAATTTATCATCAATTTTGGGCATGGACCTCTAACACTAGTTGAGAAAATGAAATATTTGGGTGATCTCCTACATTATGAAAACTAAAATAAACTTCTAATCATTGCAACCATTGATTAAAATTAACAACATCAATCTCACCTTGGTAGGGTTCGATGTCCACTTTCACTTCCACTTTAAATATACATTAGGAAGAAGTTACGGTACTAGAACTAGGTATCTCTTTCTATGATTCTTTTCTCAAATCTTTTCAAGGTCTTTGTTATGTCAATATTTCCCATCAATGTCATATTTCGAGTTAGATCAACCAAAATCCCCAAAAGGTCCAAACGTATTCTCTAGGGATAACACGAGGATAGCCTTGTTAGGAGAGATGTGTTCAAATTGTACTTTGAACTCTAAAATTGCTCCTTAGATTCACCTTGTGGATTCTTACTATTCTCGTCCTCCATGGATAGGGTTTTAATACTTCTTTATTACACCAACTCTTGAATCCTACAACTTCCCACAAAATCCACAAGAAAAGTTTCTCTAAGGACAATATGATATATAATCCATCGTGGATATTCCACACCTCCCACTTAGTTACTTGGGGATCAACCTCCACCCTAAGTGTCTCCATATGACTTTCCTTCCAAGTTTGGGAGTGTCCTTCTAACATCAGTGAGGAAAATGAAATCCTTATTTTCCTATGTTATGAACATTGAAATAAAATTCTAATTGTTGCAACCGTCGATTAAACTTAACAACAACAATATCACATTGGTAGGGTTTTATGTACACTTTCACTTCCACTTTAAATGGATATTAGGAAGAATTCATGGCACTGGAACTTGGTATCTATTTCTATGACTATTTTTTCAACTCGTTCTGTAGGTCTTTGCTATCTCCATATTTCCCATTAGTGCTAGAATTTGATTTAGATCTACCAAAATATCCATAAAGTCCAAACTTGTTCTATAGAAATCCCATGACAATAGCCTTGTTGTGACGGATGTCAGCTGCTTAACCTTCCAAATCTAAAAATCACTCCTCATATTTATCGCGTGCATTGTTACTATTCTCATCCTCCATTGCTATGGTTTTAATAATTCTTTCTTATGCCAATTCTTGGATTCTGCAACTTCCCACAAAATACCCAAACAAATATTCTGTCACACCAATATGATCTATAATCTATCATTGATATTCTATTGGAACAATTCATCTCGACATGTATTACTATATTTTGCAATCTCTTATTATGTAGTGTTTTACCATAGATTTCGTCTTTAATATTACTATCTTAATGCATAAAATACTAAAATAAATTGAAGATGAAATGAAAGAAGATAAGCAAATAAAATACCATCAACACAATGAATATAAATTGTACCATGGGAAAACACCTCCCACTTAGTTTCTTGGAGATTACCCTCTAGCTTAAGTGTATCCACTTGATTTTCCCACCAATGTTGGGGCATGTTCCTCTAACATCAATTGGGAAAATGAAATGTTTTGTTGTTATCATATATTATGAACATTGAAATAAAATTATAATCATTGCAACCATTTATTCAACTTAGCAACATCAATCTCACCTTGGAAGGGTATGATGTCCACCTTCACTTCCGCTTTAAACAAATATTGGGAAGAAGTTATGTCATTGGAACTTTGTCTCTCTTTATCTTAATCTTTTTTCAACCCCTTTTCTAGGTCTTTGTTATCTCTATATTTCCCATCTGATATATATTTTGAGTTAGAGTTGTCAAACTCCCCAGAAAGGTACAAATTGCTTCTCTATAGATACCATGAGGATTTCAATTTCATGAGAGAAGTTAGCAACTTGTGCTTCCAACTTTTAAAATCACTCATACTCATCCTGTGGATTGTTAATATTCTCATCTACCATGGATAGAGATTTAAGAATTTTTTTCATGCCAATTCCTATTCTGACAACTTCCCATAGAAATCCCAAATAAAGTTTCTATGATTCCAATATGATCAATAATTTGTTGTAGATATTCCTCTAAAAAATGTCAACTCTATAGATCTTACTATATTCAACAATTTATTATTATGCATGGTTTTACTTTAGATTTTAGATTTAATATTAGTATATTAATGCGGAAAATAATGAAATAAATTGAAATTGAAATGAAAGAAGCTAATAAAATAGCATACTATTCACACAATGAGCAAAAAATGTACCCTGGGAAAACCCAATACAGGAAAAACCTAGCTAGGAAGTGAGGTCTACTCCACATTTTCTTCTTAGTTATGAAGTTAAAATACAAATAAAGAAAACTCACTATGGAGTTTCAATGGAAAATATGGCGTATATGGCTACTGCAGGGTCTTATACTTCCTCTATTTCACTAAAATATCCCACTCGTAGACACATTTCTCAACTATGGAACAATAGACAATACAACAAGAATTGAACCCATTCCTTTCCTACTAGCCATATATTTAACATGGTCTAATAGAAATATAGGGTTAGGCTTAGGGTTTTTTCATGCCTCAACTATTAATTAAGTTCGGGGTTGGGCTTAGGGGTTTTGTTGGTAGAGATTTAACTGAAAAATTGGCCATTTGAGGCCTCAAATTGGCTCAATATGTTTCTATATCCCAAATTACCAAAGCAGAACCTACATTAAAAATGGGCCATACAAGCTAATAGCTCCAATTGTTCCACCCTAAAAAATAAAAAAAATCGATGAAAAATTGTATAATGATCCATTTAATACTTTCTCATCAATTTCTTGGTCCAACATGGAAGGATCTTATAGTTTCATATTTTTCACATTCATTATTGAGTAAATATACATACATGGGGTTAAACTAATTCTATAGAAATTATCACCCACCTTCTTCAGCACTTCAAAAGGACCATACTGGAGACCCTTGA